>JAQOOF010000040.1:200403-206500 GCA_029931835.1 Etheostoma nigrum | reverse complement strand
TTTGACATCGGTCTTTGACATCGATCTTTGACATCGGTCTTTGACATTGATCTTTGACATCGGTCTTTGACATCGGCCTTTGACATCGGTCTTTGACATCGGTCTTTGACATTGATCTTTGACATCGGTCTTTGACATTGATCTTTGACATCGGTCTTTGACATTGATCTTTGACATTGGTCTTTGACATCGGTCTTTGACATTGATCTTTGACATCGGTCTTTGACATTGATCTTTGACATCGGTCTTTGACATTGATCCAGTATTAAGCGAGAAACAAGCTCCAATGCAAGTTGATAATTGTTCAGCTTGTATTTACCTTAACCCTTGTGTTGTCTTCCCTTTCGAGCCCCTCTCGTATCCCTAGGGTCAAATTGACCCATGACTTATTTGGGGTTTTAAAAACAATTCTGAAATAATATTTTACTCCACAATCTATTAACAAATATTGTCTTTATCTCAATTTCAAACACTTGTGATAACATGTTTAGGGAATGCAATCAGTCTCTACTAGAACACAATTAAAAATGGAAGTGGGATTTTTTTTTGTCATAAGGTTATAATTCAGGTTAAAAATCCACTATGGAAAAAACATAAGTGGTTATATCCAGAATCATTTTTCTAAATTGAGCCAGGAATACATGTTTATCACAGAAAATAAGGTAAGGCCATTGATTTTCAGGTAGAAAAAATTTAACTTGTACCATTTTTCTTCTTTTTTTCTGAAATGGGTCAATTTGACCCGAATACCTTACAAGGGTTAAAAGAAATGCTTGTTTTGCCGCTGACAGGTACAGATTATTAGCAGATAGACAGACAGACAGAGACATAGACAGAGAAAGAGAGCGAACGGGAGATTTTTTGATTTTTAATAAACCTTCAATAAATAAGACGGTCCCCATATTTTCATCAAAATATCATGTCTTCACAAATGCACAAAAATCGTATATATATATGTGTGTGTGTGTGTGTGTATATATATATATATATTCCAGAGGTGATTCCTATGACGGGCTGATTACTCCGAGGGCGGCGGCCTGTGAACGAGAGCCGGCGTAATTGGCCAATTGCAAGTGATTAGTAGGAAGAATAAAGAGAGAATGGAATTACTCAGGATATTAGAGAGGAGCCATGAAGGAGGACACACACACACACACACACACACACACACACACAGGAACACACACACACACACACACACACACACACAGAGACACACACAGGAACACACACACACACACACACACACACACACACAGAGACACACACACACAGGAACACACACACACACACACACAGAGACACACACACACACACACACACACACACACACACAGGAACACACACACACACACACAGGAACACACACACACACACACACGCACAGAGACAGACACACACACACACAGAGACACACACAGGAACACAGACACACACACACACACACACACATGCAGATATTGACAGTCATCTTTCCTGATGTTTGTCACTTTTTCTGATGTTGTTGTTTTTTTGACAACTCACCCCTAACTCCATTTTTCAAATTTTACAATGGCTTTGCTTTTAAAGTTTTACTTGCTATTCCCTGAAACCACTCACACACACACACACACACACACTCACACACACACACACACACACCCAAAGTCCCATTATTATTCAGCTGTCGTTGAGAAAGCTGCTCTCTGTGACTTCCTCCATTAACTTGTAATTGTTTCAGGGCTCAGAGACTAAGAAGTATTGGATGTAATTAAATCTGACCTTTCCCCTCCTTTGTAAATGTGTAAGTCTGTGTTTGTGTGTGTGGGTGTGTGTGTGTGAGTGTGAGAGTTTCTGTGTGTGTGTGTGTGTGTGTGTGTGTTTCTATCTATGTAAATACTGCACAAGATAAAGCATGTTTAATTAATTGGCAATCAATTCCCCGAGCGCCGGTGAATATCTGCCTCCAGGCAGCAGTTGGGTTGTGTGTTTGTATTTGTTGATATTTTCTCCATGAAAAATCTCATTTGTGGACAAAATGTGACAAAACACACACCGAGTACCGAGGGACGAGGCTGCAGGGACGGGTGAGCTGTCATAGTAACCCTTGTGTTGTCCTCCCGGGTTAAAAAAACGGACACAAATCTGACATTTTTGTCCCTTTTTCAGACTTTTTTTTAGCTTCCACTACCACCACCTTACTAGTTTTACTACTTTTTGTAATTCATGGTCAATAACCCTCATTTATATAGAATTATACCTGATATTAGAGTTAAAAAAGCAGAAATTATGAATTATTGTGACTAATAGTTAAGATCAGAGGAATGAAAGTGATCAGTTGTATTTATAAAGAGCGTTGGAAGGAATCCATTTTTATGGTAATTTGGTTAAAAAGAAAGTCATATTTCAGATATAGACATTTAATAAAGGGGTCAGATTTGACCCGAGGACAACAGGAGGACAACAGGAGGACAACAGGAGGACACCAGGAGGACAACAGGAGGACACCAGGAGGACAACAGGAGGACAACAGGAGGACACCAGGAGGAATAACCTCTGAGAGCTTCATGTCTGAGGACAGCAGATATTAATCATCTAAGTCCCATTTTAACCCACTAAGCCCTGGGTTCTGCCTGCAGGAATGGTCACAGTCAGCCCTCCGTCCCGGGACAGCAGCCACGGGTATTCCTCCCCCCCCCCCAACTCTAACCGTACGTACACACCGCCACCGACCTGAGCGTCTAAAGATACCGGAAGTCATTCATTTACAATGGAAGCTTCTCTCAGCTGCAAGGAGCGGCAAATCTGTCGGCGTCGCGTTTTGGGCGTTTTGAGCGTGTTGAGCGTCAATCATAAAGTTGAAATTTTTCAACTTTATGGTAATGAGCTATGACGCGGTTCAGCGGCTAACGCCAGCCGCCCAATCGGATTATAGAAGTCCTTCACACTGACTGATTCCAGAGAAACATACGATGTAAACATTTGTCCTCAGCAGGACATACTGCACGGCGGTAATTGGCCCTACTTTAGACAGCACGTTGTCCCGCTGCTCCGTGTCCAGCCTGTCCCGCTGCTCCGCGTCCAGCCTGTCCCGCTGCTCCGTGTCCAGCCTGTCCCGCCGCTCCGCGTCCAGCCTGTCCCGCTGCTCCGTGTCCAGCCTGTCCCGCCGCTCCGCGTCCAGCCTGTCCCGCTGCTCCGTGTCCAGCCTGTCCCGCCGCTCCGGCTTGTCCCGCCGCTCCGTGTCCAGCCTGTCCCGCTGCTCCGTGTCCAGCCTGTCCCGTCGCTCCGTGTCCAGCCTGTCCCGCCGCTCCGTGTCCAGCCTGTCCCGCCGCTCCGTGTCCAGCCTGTCCCGCTGCTCCAGCCTGTCCCGCTGCTCCGTGTCCCGCCTGTCCCGCTGCTCCGTTTCCAGCCTGTCCCGCTGCTCCGTGTCCAGCCTGTCCCGCTGCTCCGTGTCCAGCCTGTCCCGCTGCTCCAGCCTGTCCCGCTGCTCCGTGTCCAGCCTGTCCCGCCGCTCCGGCTTGTCCCGCCGCTCCGTGTCCAGCCTGTCCCGCTGCTCCGTGTCCAGCCTGTCCCGTCGCTCCGTGTCCAGCCTGTCCCGCTGCTCCGTGTCCAGCCTGTCCCGCCGCTCCGCGTCCAGCCTGTCCCGCTGCTCCGTGTCCAGCCTGTCCCGCCGCTCCGGCTTGTCCCGCCGCTCCGTGTCCAGCCTGTCCCGCTGCTCCGTGTCCAGCCTGTCCCGTCGCTCCGTGTCCAGCCTGTCCCGCCGCTCCGTGTCCAGCCTGTCCCGCCGCTCCGTGTCCAGCCTGTCCCGCTGCTCCAGCCTGTCCCGCTGCTCCGTGTCCCGCCTGTCCCGCTGCTCCGTTTCCAGCCTGTCCCGCTGCTCCGTGTCCAGCCTGTCCCGCTGCTCCGTGTCCAGCCTGTCCCGCTGCTCCAGCCTGTCCCGCTGCTCCGTGTCCAGCCTGTCCCGCCGCTCCGGCTTGTCCCGCCGCTCCGTGTCCAGCCTGTCCCGCTGCTCCGTGTCCAGCCTGTCCCGTCGCTCCGTGTCCAGCCTGTCCCGCCGCTCCGTGTCCAGCCTGTCCCGCCGCTCCGTGTCCAGCCTGTCCCGCTGCTCCAGCCTGTCCCGCTGCTCCGTGTCCCGCCTGTCCCGCTGCTCCGTTTCCAGCCTGTCCCGCTGCTCCAGCCTGTCCCGCTGCTCCGTGTCCAGCCTGTCCCGCTGCTCCAGCCTGTCCCGCTGCTCCATGTCCAGCCTGTCCCACTGCTCCGTGTCCAGCCTGTCCCGCCGCTCCGTGTCCAGCCTGTCCCGCCGCTCCGTGTCCAGCCTGTCCCGCCGCTCCGTGTCCAGCCTGTCCCGCCGCTCCGGCTTGTCCCGCCGCTCCGTGTCCAGTCTGTCCCGCTGCTCCGTGTCCAGCCTGTCCCGCCGCTCCCTGTCCAGCCTGTCCCGCTGCTCCGCGTCCAGCCTGTCCCGCCGCTCCGTGTCCAGCCTGTCCCGCCGCTCCGTGTCCAGCCTGTCCCGCCGCTCCGCGTCCAGCCTGTCCCGCCGCTCCGCGTCCAGCCTGTCCCGTCGCTCCGCGTCCAGCCTGTCCCGTCGCTCCGCGTCCAGCCTGTCCCGCCGCTCCGCGTCCAGCCTGTCCCGTCGCTCCGCGTCCAGCCTGTCCCGCCGCTCCGCGTCCAGCCTGTCCCGTCGCTCCGCGTCCAGCCTGTCCCGTCGCTCCGCGTCCAGCCTGTCCCGTCGCTCCGCGTCCAGCCTGACCCGCCGCTCCGTGTCCAGTCTGTCCCGCCGCTCCGTGTCCAGTCTGTCCCGCCGCTCCGTGTCCAGCCTGTCCCGCTGGAACCTCTCGTCATCGAGCCGCCGTTGCTGCACCAGCCTGCGATTCTCTCCGCGTTGATAACGGTCCTGGAGGGTGTCGTGAACCCAAAATCTCCGAGTACGACGTCTTCTCCGCAAATACAATACAGCAGCACCAAAACACAGCTACTCCGCCATGATCCATAATTATCCAGTGAGCGGGAATGCTGTTCAGTTGCTCACAACACCGATTTGACCGACTGCGCTATACGAACGCCGCCACGTCAGAGTGGCCGAAGCGTCTGAAAGGTTCCCCGTACTTTTTGACAAGCGTCCTTGGCGTGGGGGGGGGGGGGGCAGAGCTTTTTTTGCAGCTCAAGTCGGTGGCGTGTGAACATACGGTAAGGGAAGAGAGGTCCAGAGCCTTGGAGCCGCCACAGCAAAGGGTCGATCACCTCTGGTTTTAAAACGTGTTCTGGGGACAGTTAAAGGTCTCAGAGAGAGACCAGGAGTGTATGCGAGCAGTAGATCCTGGATGTAAGAGGGATCTTGACCATGCAAGGCTCTATAGGTAGTGGTTAAAATTTTAAAATGCACTCTAAAACCTATTGGTAGCCAATGAAGAGCCTTAAGCACCGGAGTAATATGTGATCTCCTGCTGGTCTTAGACTAAAGTCTTGCTGCTGCATTCTGAACAACTTGCAATTTATCCATAGATGATTTGTTTAAGCAAGTGTACAGTACATTACAATAATCCACACGTGAAGAAATAAAAGCATGAACAAGCATCTCCATCTCTTTTTGAGAGACCACAGATCGGATCTTAGCAATGTTCCTGAGATGGAAAAAACAGGAACGAACCACAGATTTCACATGACTGTTAAAACACATAGATTTGTCAAAAATGACACCAGATACGGACGTTTGGACGGATCTTGGAGTCTTAACGCAGCGGGGGGGCAGCAGACACATGGGGTTAGAAGATGATGTAGCACTAAGAGAGTAGCATGAAAGGAAGAAATACACCCTAACCCTAACAGAGGGACAGTGGGGGGGGGTGCCAAAATCAGTTAACCCTCGTGTTGTCTCACCGTCAAAATGGAAAATCAACACTTTTGTTGCCAACTTTCTGTTTTTAACTTTTCTTACGTTTTTGTCCTTTTTTTCAACGTTTTTGTCTTTCTTTTGACGTTTAACACTGCGTAACACTAACTTATTAACTTTAGTTTCACAGTTATTTTTGGAATTTATGGTCCATAAACCTCATTTATAGGAAATTATACCTAATGTTTGAGTTAGAAAAGCAGAAATTAGGAATTATTTAGACTAAAATTA
>JAQOOF010000040.1:187903-192903 GCA_029931835.1 Etheostoma nigrum | reverse complement strand
TGTATTATTATTATTATTATTCATATAATTATTCACAATGCTTCTCAGGTTGTATGGCTTTTAAAATCCCCTGTGTCCCCCCTGAAGGAGACTCTGTTAGTCTCTCTGGATAATACATGGAGTCTGTTAGCATCTGTCTGTTAGCATCTGTCTGTTAGCATCTGTCTGTTAGCATCCGTCTGTTAATATCTGTCTGTTAGCATCTGTCTGTTAGCATCAGTCTGTTAGCGTCTGTTAGCATCCTTCTTTTAGCATCTGTTAGCATCTGTCTGTCTGTTAGCATCTGTCTGTTAGCGTCTGTTAGCATCTGTTGGGGGGGGGGGTTATGGGATCAGTACCCGGTACAGGTACAGGTATAGGTTCAGGTATCGGAATCGGAAACTCAAAACAAAAATAAAATCCAGAGTTTGACATGGTTTAACCCTCCTGTGGTTAAACTCCAGATCCAGTGAGAGTGTTGGCTGAGTGTGAGGAGCGTTGCTAGGAGACGTCCTC
Source organism: Etheostoma nigrum (assembly GCA_029931835.1). Classification (NCBI taxonomy): domain Eukaryota; kingdom Metazoa; phylum Chordata; class Actinopteri; order Perciformes; family Percidae; genus Etheostoma; species Etheostoma nigrum. The sequence goes on along the minus strand of JAQOOF010000040.1, from coordinate 192,408 downwards.
GGTACTTTATGGACATTAGTCTGAAGAAACACACATTTATGATATAGAAACGTTTTGGAAAGGGGTCAGACTAGACCTGAAGACACCAGGAGGGATAATGGTTATTATTTGATGTTGGGGGGGGGGCATTAGACGATGTGATGGGGGAGGAGGGTGACTCGGGGAGAATGACGGGGTGGGTGACGGGGGAGGGGGAGTGACGGGGGGAATGAAGAAAATGTTGTAAAAAAGCGCCAAAAAGTGATAGAAAAGTATCTCAAACGCATCAAAAAAGCAATAAAAAATTAAAAAAAATTTAAACAATTTTTTTTAAAATTGTCAAAAAATTGTCAAAAATGTGGCAAATAATAGTCCAAAAAGTTGAAAAAGCGCCAAAAAAAAGCAATACAAATTTGTCTAAAAGTTGTCAAAAAATTGTAAAAAAAAAGTGTCAAAACATTGTCAAAAAAGTTGAAAAAAGTTGAAAAAAGTTGAAAAAAGTGTTAAATAATCGTGGAATTTTTTTTTTTAAGTGTCAAACTCTTTTTGAAAAGAGTGTGAAACTAGTGGTGATATATTAGTGTTAGTGATGTGTACGGTATACTGATGGGAGTGGTACAAAAATGAAGAAAAAGTAATAAAAAAGTATCTCAAACGCATCAAAAAAGCAATAATAAATTGTCTAATTTTTTTTTTTAAAGATTCAAAAAAATTCAATTTTTTTTTAAAAATGTCCAAAAAAATTGTCACAAAATTGTCAAATTATAGTCAAAAAAGTTGAAAAAGCGCCAAAAAAGCAATACAATTTTGTTGAATTGAAAAAAGTATCCAAAAAGTGTCAAATAATGGTTGAATTTTTTTGAAAAAGTGTCAAAAAAATTTCTAAAAAATTTCAAAACAATTTCAAAAAGAATTTCAACAAAATTTTAAAAAATTTCAACAAAATTGTCAAATAATAGTCAAAAACGATGAAAAAGCGCCAAAAAAGCAATACAAATTTTTCTAAAAGTTGTAAAAAATTGTAAAAAAAAGTGTCAAAACACTGTCAAAAAAGTATCAAAAAAGTGTCAAATAATCGTGGAATTTTTTTTTAAAAAGTGTCAAACTTTTTTCGAAAAAAGTGTGAAACTAGTGGTGATATATTATAATATATAATGTGAAAAAAAATGCCAAAAAGTAATAAAAAAGTATCTCAAGCACATCAAAAAAGCAATAAAAAAGTGTCAAAAAATTGTCAAAAATTTGTCAAATAATAGTCCAAAAAGTTGAAAAAGCGCCAAAAAAAAGCAATACAAATTTGTCTAAAAGTTGTCAAAAAACTGTAAAAAAAAAGTGTCAAAACATTGTCAAAAAAGTTGAAAAAAGTTGAAAAAAGTTGAAAAAAGTGTTAAATAATCGTGGAATTTTTTTTTTTAAAGTGTCAAACTCTTTTTGAAAAGAGTGTGAAACTAGCGGTGATATATTAGTGTTAGTGATGTGTACGGTATACTGATGGGAGTGGTACAAAAATGAAGAAAAAGTAATCAAAAAGTATCTCAAACGCATCAAAAAAGCAATAAAAAATTGTCTAATTTTTTTTTTAAAGATTCAAAAAAATTCAATTTTTTTATAAAAATGTCCAAAAAAATTGTCACAAAATTGTCAAATTATAGTCAAAAAAGTCAAAAAAGCGCCAAAAAAGCAATACAATTTAGTTGAATTGAAAAAAGTATCCAAAAAGTGTCAAATAATCGTTGAATTTTTTTGAAAAAGTGTCAAAAAAAGTTCTAAAAAATTTCAAAACAATTTCAAAAAGAATTTCAACAAAATTTTAAAAAATTTCAACAAAATTGTCAAATAATAGTCAAAAACGATGAAAAAGCGCCAAAAAAGCAATACAAATTTTTCTAAAAGTTGTAAAAAATTGTTAAAAAAAGTGTCAAAACACTGTCAAAAAAGTATCAAAAAAGTGTCAAATAATCTTGGAATTTTTTTTTAAAAAGTGTCAAACTTTTTTCAAAAAAAGTGTGAAACTAGTGGTGATATATTATAATATATAATGTGAAAAAAAATGCCAAAAAGTAATAAAAAAGTATCTCAAGCACATCAAAATAGCAATAAAAAAGTGTCAAAAAATTGTCAAAAATTTGTCAAATAATATTCCAAAAAGTTGAAAAAGCGCCAAAAAAAAGCAATACAAATTTGTCTAAAAGTTGTCAAAAAACTGTAAAAAAAAAGTGTCAAAACATTGTCAAAAAAGTTGAAAAAAGTTGAAAAAAGTTGAAAAAAGTGTTAAATAATCGTGGAATTTTTTTTTTTAAAGTGTCAAACTCTTTTTGAAAAGAGTGTGAAACTAGTGGTGATATATTAGTGTTAGTGATGTGTACGGTATACTGATGGGAGTGGTACAAAAATGAAGAAAAAGTAATCAAAAAGTATCTCAAACGCATCAAAAAAGCAATAAAAAATTGTCTAATTTTTTTTTTTAAAGATTCAAAAAAATTCAATTTTTTTTTAAAAATGTCCAAAAAAATTGTCACAAAATTGTCAAATTATAGTCAAAAAAGTTGAAAAAACGCCAAAAAACCAATACAATTTTGTTGAATTGTAAAAAGTATCCAAAAAGTGTCAAATAATCGTTGAATTTTTTTGAAAAAGTGTCAAAAAAATTTCAAAAAATTTCAAAACAATTTCAAAAAGAATTTCAACAAAATTTTTAAAAAATGATGAAAAAGCGCCACAAAAGCAATACAAATTTTTCTAAAAGTTGTAAAAAATTGTAAAAAAAAGTGTCAAAACACTGTCAAAAAAGTATCAAAAAAGTGTCAAATAATCGTGGAATTTTTTTTTAAAAAGTGTCAAACTTTTTTCGAAAAAAGTGTGAAACTAGTGGTGATATATTATAATATATAATGTGAAAAAAAATGCCAAAAAGTAATAAAAAAGTATCTCAAGCACATCAAAAAAGCAATAAAAAAGTGTCAAAAAATTGTCAAAAATTTGTCAAATAATAGTCCAAAAAGTTGAAAAAGCGCCAAAAAAAAGCAATACAAATTTGTCTAAAAGTTGTCAAAAAATTGTAAAAAAAAAGTGTCAAAACATTGTCAAAAAAGTTGAAAAAAGTGGAAAAAAGTTGAAAAAGTTGAAAAAAGTGTTAAATAATCGTGGAATTTTTTTTTTTTAAGTGTCAAACTCTTTTTGAAAAGAGTGTGAAACTAGTGGTGATATATTAGTGTTAGTGATGTGTACGGTATACTGATGGGAGTGGTACAAAAATGAAGAAAAAGTAATAAAAAAGTATCTCAAACGCATCAAAAAAGCAATAAAATTTTTTTTTTTAAAAATGTCCAAAAAAATTGTCACAAAATTGTCAAATTATAGTCAAAAAAGTTGAAAAAGCGCCAAAAAAGCAATACAATTTTGTTGAATTGAAAAAAGTATCCAAAAAGTGTCAAATAATCGTTGAATTTTTTTGAAAAAGTGTCAAAAAAATTTCTAAAAAATTTCAAAACAATTTATAAAAAAATTTCAACAAAATTTTAAAAAATTTCAACTAAATTGTCAAATAATAGTCAAAAACGATGAAAAAGCGCCAAAAAAGCAATACATATTTTTCTAAAAGTTGTAAAAAATTGTAAAAAAAAGTGTCAAAACATTGTCAAAAAAGTATCAACAAAGTGTCAAATAATCGTGGAATTTTTTTTTAAAAAGTGTCAAACTTTTTTCGAAAAATATGTGAAACTAGTGGTGATATATTATAATATATAATGTGAAAAAAAATGCCAAAAAGTAATAAAAAAGTATCTCAAGCACATCAAAAAAGCAATAAAAAAGTGTCAAAAAATTGTCAAAAAAGCGTAATAATTGTTTTAATAATTAATTTTGTGTGTTTTATTTTCCCAAAAAATGGTGAAAACCAACCATACTCCCCCCCCCAACCCTACTGCCCCCCCAACCCAACCCTACTGCCCCCCCAACCCAACCACACTCCCCCCCCCCCAACCCTACTGCCCCCCCAACCCAACCCTACTGCCCCCCCCCTCCCCCTGCGACCACATCCCTCACTCTGTCCACAGACATCACGGAGCTCTATTTGTTGTGTTTGTGTTTTTTATCCAGATGCATTGTGGGTCGTTGTTTACCCTGCCGGCGATGTCCTTGGACATCTATACGTCTTGGAAACAGATAATACCTGCCAAAATCTAATTTGCCCCCCCCCACCCCCAACCCACCCCCCTCCTTGGCAGACCTTGGAGGCAGATCCTCCCGGTCTGCAGATGATAAATAAGAGAAGAGACGGATCATAGAGGAGAAGAAAAGAGGAGAAAGTCCTGAGAATGAAACGAAAGGAGAGACGTTACATAAACAGTCAATGGAGAACCTGTGTGTGTGTGTGTGTGAGTGTGAGTGTGTGTGTGAGTGTGTGTGTGTGTGTGTGTGTCTGAGTGTGTGCGTGTGTGTGTGTCTATGTGTGTGTGTGTTGTTCAGGATTTGCCTTCTGAATAATGCAGGAGTGTGTATTCAATCATGTGCTGCAATATGCATTT
>JAQOOF010000040.1:167903-180403 GCA_029931835.1 Etheostoma nigrum | reverse complement strand
AAAAAGACACAAAAACGCACCATAAGACGCAAATAAGACACAAACCGCAAGAAAACAGACACAAAAATTGCAAAAAAAGACACAAAAACGCACCATAAGACGCAAATAAGACACAAAACGCAAGGAAACAGACACAAAAATTGCAAAAAAAGACACAAAAACGCACCATAAGACGCAAATAAGACACAAAACGCAAGAAAACAGACACAAAAATTGCAAAAAAAGACACAAAAACGCACCATAAGACGCAAATAAGACACAAAACGCAAGAAAACAGACACAAAAATTGCAAAAAAAGACACAAAAACGCACCATAAGACGCAAATAAGACACAAAACGCAAGGAAACAGACACAAAAATTGCAAAAAAAAGACACCAAACTAACTAACTTTTCATACATTTTACTCAGCATTTTGGGGAAAATCTGAGTTTTAACGCGAGTCTTCCACTCATTATGATGCATCTTCCTCTGTGTCTCTCCAGCTGTAACTGTAAGGGCAGTTATACAGTAACTACCCCCCCCCCAGGCTAAAGTTCATTAATAGTGGAACAAAAAAAATCATCTTTTGGAAATTGATTTTAACGCCTAAATTCAAAAATTAGGAAAATCCAACCTTTAAGGACACGGATTTACTTTGTGAATGAACAATGTTTCATAAATAAATAAATCCACAGTTTTCTCCACAGAAGCGAAGCTGTTTTCTCCACTTATGCATGTTTAATTAAATCTTCATGAACGCGCTCATGCAGTCTGGTGAGTCCATCAAGCCCACGCATCAACACATGAGATGATGTACAGCAGTTACACAACTGTTATGAAGGTAAAGGATGTGTAGTTAATTGGTTAATTGAGGTTTCGGGAGCCTCTAATCACCAGACACAGCCTACATATACCACGCAGCAGCCTCGGTATCTCTGATTGCTTGACCCCCCCTTCCATTCCCTCCTTTTCATCCTTCCATCTTCTGTCTTATCCCTTCCTGTTTATCCCGGTGTGCACCTCTCTCTGAGGTACCCCCAGTCTGAGTCTCCTCCACCCGGTCATCACGCGTCCTCCCAGTCCAGACATCAGACGACATCTACACTAATTCCTACATCTGCACATTCATAATGTTCATTAAATCTTTAAACTAACATATCGTTGTGGTGTGGTCCATGCTAGTGAGTCTGCGTCTAAAGTGGAGCGTTTCCTCGTGTCTCTCTTCGACATCGGTGGAAGATCGGTCCAGGGAACTAGAACATCCGATCCATTTCATCTCTAGTCGACATCGGTGGAAGATCGGTCCAGGGAACTAGAACATCCGATCCATTTCATCCCCAACGAGCTGGTCCCCTCACAGGCTTGTAGTTTCATCGTAACGAAAGCGGACCGGGTCATTGTTTCTGGTTTTTTATCGCTTCTCTCATCCCCCCCCCCCCCCAAGGATGCCACATTGTTTCTTTGCAGACTGTCAAACTCTCTGGCTTCTAAGCCTTTGATTGACAGGTCGCGTCAGCCAATCCGTGTACTGTAACCCGAGCTGGCCCTAATAGAAGCCAATCATGTGGCAGAGTTCAGGACGGACCAGCGTGGGAAAGATTGACAGCTCTTCCTTCCAGTTAAAACTAGATGTTATGAAACCGGCCTCCCTGTGTAGCCAATCAGAAGACGAGTTGATTGAAACCAAACATGACCAGAATATTCAAGCTCCAGCTTGTGGTCCCCAAGACGAGACTTAAAACTCGGGGGACAGGGCCTTTTCTGTGGTTGGACCTAAACTCTGGTTCGCCTACCCCCCCATGTTCGAACAGCCCCAACAGTTGAGTGTTTTAAGTCTCGTCTAAAAACACATTTTTATTCTTTGGCTTTTAACTCCATGTGAGTTGTGTGGTCCTCTGATGTCTCTTATTGTTTTTACTGTATTTTAGTATTTATTAATTTTATCTATTTTTTATTTTATTTTTTTTAAACCCGATGCTCTTATTTTGTTTTTACAATATTTTATATTAATTGTTTTGTATGTTTGAGTTTTCTGTGCAGCACTTTGGTAACTTTGTGTTTGTAAAATGTGCTTTAGAAATAAAGTGGATTGGATTGGAACATTTTAACCCTGTGATGACTCCAGCTGTGTCAAAGCAAAAATAAGGCCTTAGTTATTGCATTTCACCATTTCATCAAATTATAATAACTTATTCCTATAACTGTATGTATGTAGTTATTTCAGGTATGTGTGTGAGTGATGTGGATGTGTTTTTGTATTTGAAACGTTTTGTATTTTGCACTTTTTGGGCTTTTTTCTTTGCACTTTTCAAAAGGAAATAAGAAAAAAGCACAGACCTATCTGTAGAAATAACGTCATAAAATATCCATTTTCTGAGTGTTTTTTTGGGATTGTTTCTGTTTTACGTTGAGACATGTGGCTAGGGTACTAGTTTTGTATGTAGCCCATGTAATATGCTTACAGTAGTGTTTTTTAATCATTTTACAGATGATTTACTTGGATGGAAATATAAATTCTCCATTCTAACCTCTGTAGCTCTGTGTCAGTGAGGCCTAGAGTCACACTGACACTAGAAACTAAACATGGAGAGTGTTAACTTCCCAATGACCTCAGGGTCATCCCAGAGGTCAAAGGATGGGGAACTGTGTCACTTTTGTTTTGGTGAGACATTTAGGCGAGAAAAGCATGTATTTGTTTGTTTAAAGAGACTAAAGGAAACATAATTAATACGCCAAGAGACAGAAACAGAGTAGATGGGAGGTCTCTAATTGTTTTTGAGGGCACCCAAAATTCAATAATATTCTAAATATATAATTTATTCCTCCTCAGTCTAAATCCTTTCATTGAGACACTTAATCAATGCTCTCTTACTAAATCCAATCAGCTGTTAGAGGCGTTCACCTTCCTGCTAAACCAATCAGAATAGGCCATAAATTCCAACAGCCAATCACAGCGTCACAACCCTGCTTTAATGTGCCTGTATTATAAAAGAATAAAGTTGGGGGGGTTAGTTACAAATGATTCTATAATGATGGAGTCTAAAGATCCAAAGACTGTACATTTTATTATTATTATGTACAATAAAACTCTGCATATCTGCAACAAGTCTCTCCTGATTGAAATATCATCGGAGGCAGTTCAAGGTGTTGATTTAATCCAAAATATACATGCACATTAAGACATAGAGTGTAACGCAGGCTGGGAACTCTTTCCACACGATCAAACGTCCCTTTTCCTTTTCAGTTTATTTTAGAAAACCAAAGCCAACTAAAGGAGAGGAGCATTAAAGACGTCAGCCTTCTTCTTCTAAAGGCGCGGGAAACGTCGTAAAATGAAACTTTTGGAAGACGGACGGCCGAGCCCGAGGCCCGTAGGGCGGCAGTGATGGAGCGAGGTGAGTTGCAGACGGCGTTGGGTCCGGGGAAGCGAACACCCAGAGGGGGGGGGGGGGCGCGGGTCACAGAAGACCAGGAAGGGAGCCGGTAGCTTTGTGATGAATCAGTCTGAGAGCACAGGACTGTGCTGCAGAGTCACTGGGGGCGAATGATCTGCAGCTCACAGGGCTCTTTCTATATTGCTTTGTCGTTAACGGGATAATAAGCCTCAGGACAGTGGGGGGGGGGGGGGGCTTCCATCCTGGTTAGATGCTCTGTCTGCTCTGATTATTTCGCAGCCCAGTCTCATGGCAGCTGGTGAAATGTTGACTTTATTTCTTCTATTGATTCGTGTACAGGGACATGATTTTCTTGATTTCTTTTGTGGTGTTGAGCATGAATATTAAAGTAATATAAATGTAAATGTGCTGTATTTATATAGCGCTTTTCTAGTGTTAACGACTACTCAAAGCGCTTTTACATCATACAGGAAACATTCACCATTCACACACATTCATACACTGTGGCCGAGGCTGCCGTACAAGGTGCCACCTGCTCATCAGATAAACACTCACACACATCTACACACCTGCTCATCAAATACACACACATCTACACACCTGCTCATCAGATACACACTCACACACATCTACACACCTGCTCATCAGATAAACACTCACACACATCTACACACCTGCTCATCAAATACACACACATCTACACACCTGCTCATCAGATACACACTCACACACATCTACAAACCTGCTCATCAGATACACACTCACACACATCTACACACTCACACACATCTACACACCTTCTCATCAGATACAAACTCACACACATCTACACTCCTGCTCATCAGATACACACTCACACACATCTACACACCTGCTCATCAGATACACACTGCGACATGGGACTTCAGGGCCAGGGATTGAACCACCAACCTTCCGATTGGCAGGCAACCGCTCTACCGCTGAGCCACAGCCGCCCCCTGTATTTCAATGGGAAGCATCTTTTATGATAACAGCACGATTACGGTAGCGAGTATTGAAAAGCCGAAGATACTCATTAGGAGGTTGGTTGTAGTGATGGTCAAATGAAGCTGTCTTTATTTTCTGAGCTCTCTGTTAACTCTGCAGATGAAGGGGTCGTATACGACAAAAAACAGCACCTCTGATTCATATTTCAAACATTTAATAACCATAAAAGACAGAAACGTACCAATTTTTGCATCTAAAAGATGACAAGATAGCATTCCCGGGGGTGTCTTCAGGGTCTTTCTAGCCTCTACAGGTGGATCTCTCTCCAGCCTGGAAGCTGGGCCTTCTTCGGGATCGTTGAACATTAAATCCAAACTGTTACATCCAAGATTCATCCACTTGATGTCCGTAATTTATCTCGTTTTTACTCATTGCTGCCACTAGCTCCGTGCTCAGTGACTTTGGTAGATCTCCCATGATGCATTGCAAGTTTGTTTACGGATGGGAAGGAAGGTCCGTCCCATATTGATCATGTGTTGTCCCATATTGATCATGTGATGGTTGTCCCATATTGATCATGTGATGGTTGTCCCATATTGATCATGTGATGGTTGTCCCATATTGATCATGTGTTGTCCCATATTGATCATGTGATGGTTGTCCCATAGTGATCATGTGATGGTTGTCCCATATTGATCATGTGATGTTGTCCCATATTGATCATGTGATGGTTGTCCCATATTGATCATGTGATGGTTGTCCCATATTGATCATGTGTTGTCCCATATTGATCATGTGATGGTTGTCCCATAGTGATCATGTGATGTTGTCCCATGTTGATCATGTGATGTTGTCCCATAGTGATCATGTGATGTTGTCCCATAGTGATCATGTGATGTTGTCCCATAGTGATCATGTGATGTTGTCCCATATTGATCATGTGATGTTGTCCCATATTGATCATGTGATGTTGTCCCATAGTGATCATGCACTGAGCATCTCTCTCCTCCTCCTTCTCTCCATCTGTATGCAACCTCATTCCATTAATGCATGTTACTAACTCGACTTCTTCCCTTTCCCGGAGTCTTGTGCTCTCTCGCCAACATGAGGACAACATGAACACAATATGAAGACAACATGAGGACAACAGGAAGACAACATGAGGGCAACATGAGGACAACATGAGGGCAACATGTGGACAACATGAGGGCAACATGAGGACAACATGAGGACAACATGAGGACAACATGAGGGCAACATGAGGACAACATGAGGGCAACATGAGGGCAACATGAGAACAACATGAAGAAAACATGAAGACAACATGAAGGCAACATGAGGGCAACATGAGGACAACATGAGGACAACATGAGGACAACATGAAGACAACATGAAGACAACATGAGGGCAACATGAAGACAACATGAGGACAACATGAGGACAACATGAGGACAACATGAGGACAACATGAAGACAACATGAGGACAACATGAGGGCAACATGAAGACAACATGAAGACAACATGAGGGCAACATGAAGACAACATGAGGACAACATGAGGACAACATGAGGACAACATGAGGGTAAAGAAAAATCTTGGACGTTTGAGATCACAGGACTGTAGGGCTGACCCCGTCGCTGCGACATACTATAGAAATAAAATGTAACCAGACTGGTAAAAGTCATATTTCTGCAGATGTAAATCTTATAACAAGGAGCCAATAAAATGTCTTTATTCTCTGTTTTATGTAACAGAAACTGTGACAGCGAGAGAGAGAGCAATGCTGAGAGAAAAAAACAGATTTCTGCTGAGCAGCAGAAAGAAATGGAGCCAGAGAAAGTGCATGAGGGCAAGAAAGACAAAAAGCGCTTTATCAGAGAGTAAGAGTGGCAGTCCTTTCCCCACAGTGCCAGGCTGCGAGTTTGAGTGCTTCAGAAAGAGAAAGAGGGATAAAACCGGTCAGGACCATCAAATCCTGACACACTAACTGCTCAGTCAGGACTATATAAAAGTCTTATGGGGAGAAATCTTTACATGGTGTCTGGGACCTGTGGGTTCATCCATGCCCAACACCGCTGTTTGTCCTCATGGACTTAATAAGAAAGTCAACTTTCTGAGTGTTGAGCAAAGTTTGACAGGTGTGAATCCTCAATGGAACGATGTCAGCGGTCGATAAAATATTCTGAAAGACTGAAGTTGAAAATCAATTCATAGGGAGTACAGCAAAGAAAAAAGAGCAACAGAGTATAAAGGGAAGTTACAGAGAATATACATAAAAACGTTAAAATCTCTGCATGAAGAACAGGAATTATTTGAAGCATTCGTAAATTAGGCTACGAAAAGTAATGAACTGTAATTCCATGTATGATAGGAGAAAACACAAGACTTTCACCAGGAAACAAGTGTTCATGTCCTGGAGAAGTTAAGGAGAAAACACAAGACTTTCACCAGGAAACAGGTGTTCATGTCCTGGAGAAGTTAAGGAGAAAACACAAGACTTTGACCAGGAAACATGTGTTCATGTCCTGGAGAAGTTAAGGAGAAAACACAAGACTTTCACCAGGAAACAGGTGTTCGTGTCCTGGAGAAGTTAAGGAAAAAACACAAGACCTTCACCAGGAAACAGGTGTTCATGTCCTGGAGAAGTTAAGGAGAAAACACAAGACTTTCACCAGGAAACAAGTGTTCATGTCCTGGAGAAGTTAAGGAGAAAACACAAGACTTTCACCAGGAAACATGTGTTTATGTCCTGGAGAAGTTAAGGAGAAAACACAAGACTTTCACCAGGAAACAGGTGTTCGTGTCCTGGAGAAGTTAAGGAAAAAACACAAGACCTTCACCAGGAAACAGGTGTTCATGTCCTGGAGAAGTTAAGGAGAAAACACAAGACTTTCACCAGGAAACAGGTGTTCATGTCCTGGAGAAGTTAAGGAGAAAACACAAGACTTTCACCAGGAAACAGGTGTTCATGTCCTGGAGAAGTTAAGGAGAAAACACAAGACTTTCACCAGGAAACAGGTGTTCATGTCCTGGAGAAGTTAAGGAGAAAACACAAGACTTTCACCAGGAAACAGGTGTTCATGTCCTGGAGAAGTTAAGGAGAAAACACAAGACTTTCACCAGGAAACAGGTGTTCATGTCCTGGAGAAGTTAAGGAGAAAACACATGACTTTCACCAGGAAACAGGTGTTCATGTCCTGGAGAAGTTAAGGAGAAAACACAAGACTTTCACCAGGAAACAGGTGTTCATGTCCTGGAGAAGTTAAGGAGAAAACACAAGACTTTCACCAGGAAACAGGTGTTCATGTCCTGGAGAAGTTAAGGAGAAAACACAAGACTTTCACCAGGAAACAGGTGTTCATGTCCCGGGAGTGTCAACTTTTATGACATGGACATCCTCCTGTTACATGTGTGCATTACTTTCTCTTACTGTTTATTGAAATCTATTGTACCAAGGCACCCTGGCAAACTGCTTTCAGGTGAAAACTTACATGACAGACTGTGGAGGAGTCTGAAATTCATCCATCACATATCGGCAGAAGAGAGAGGCCGTCGGCGTCTCGTGCCTCATGTGTGTGCAGCCGTCCTGGGGCCAACAGTACAGTCAGCACTGACAAAACAACGTTAACACAACATAACAAAGATAGGGAGAGTGCTTTTTCATTATCTTAACTATAAATAACTGTTGCACCCCAAGGACTGCAGAATGCATTGATCTTGAAGCTCCTCTAGACTCATGCGTCACCGTTCAAATATGCAAATTTTCAAGAACAAACAAATCAATTGGGATTTGAATAGATTGATTGTGGTTGTGTGCTTCTGTTTACCTGCAGCGCTCCGTCTCAGCGTGGCTCCGATCAAGAACAGGTCAGAACTAAAACCCTTTGGAAGACCTTGGCAGCCGAGCTCAGGACCGTCAGGATCAATTAATCCAACGCTAGGAGTTTAACCCTCAAGTTGACCCGTTTTCTACCTACCTAATTGCAATTCCCCAAAATAACATGATTGATTCCACCCAACGCTCTTTGCCAAGTACAAATCTCTACTTTCATTAATTTTGGGGCGTCTTATTTAATTTTATAGCATTGTAAAACAAATGGAAGTGTTTTTGAAATAGTATTGAGTAAAAGTTGACATATTCCAGTCTGGGATTATCATCAACATCCATTCCTTTAATTTTAGTCTAAATTATTCCTAATTTCTGCTTTTCTAACTCAAACATTAGGTATAATTTAAATAAACAAGCTTGGTCGTCTCCTTTAGCGTCATATAACACGCTTGGTTGTCTCCTTTAGCGTCATATAACACGCTTGGTCGTCTCCTTTAGCGTCATATAACACGCTTGGTTGTCTCCTTTAGCGTCATATAACACGCTTGGTCGTCTCCTTTAGCGTCATATAACACGCTTGGTTATCTCCTTTAGCGTCATATAACACGCTTGGTTATCTCCTTTAGCATCATATAACACGCTTGGTCGTCTCCTTTAGTGTCATATAACACGCTTGGTCGTCTCCTTTAGCGTCATATAACACGCTTGGTCGTCTCCTTTAGCGTCATATAACACGCTTGGTCGTCTCCTTTAGTGTCATATAACACACTTGGTTGTCTCCTTTAGCGTCATATAACACGCTTGGTCGTCTCCTTTAGCGTCATATAACACGCTTGATCGTCTCCTTTAGCGTCATATAACACGCTTGGTTGTCTCCTTTAGCGTCATATAACACGCTTGGTCGTCTCCTTTAGTGTCATATAACACGCTTGGTCGTCTCCTTTAGCGTCATATAACACGCTTGGTCGTCTCCTTTAGCGTCATATAACACGCTTGGTCGTCTCCTTTAGTGTCATATAACACACTTGGTTGTCTCCTTTAGCGTCATATAACACGCTTGGTCGTCTCCTTTAGCGTCATATAACACGCTTGATCGTCTCCTTTAGCGTCATATAACACGCTTGATCGTCTCCTTTAGCGTCATATAACACGCTTGGTTGTCTCCTTTAGCGTCATATAACACGCTAGGTCTTCTCCTTTAGCGTCATATAACACGCTTGGTCTTCTCCTTTAGCGTCATATAACACGCTTGGTCGTCTCCTTTAGCGTCATATAACACGCTTGGTCGTCTCCTTTAGCATCTCCTTCACTTATATTGTAGTGTTTTATTTGTATTTATATTGTGTTTTAATGATATGGATATATCTGAGTAAATGTGTGGTGTTATGTCTTATGTATAGCTATCTAGATATCTATCTATCTATCTATTTATTTCCTGGAGCTGGCTCAGGTCTGCCTTGGACCAGGTCTTAGTCATGCTGTAGTAGTTTTAGATTGCCAGGGGACGTCCTTTGACACACTGAGCTCCTCTCTCCTTTGTCTTTCCCTTTGTGTGCATCCATGTCCCAGAAATGCCTGATACTAACCCAGCTCTGGGGAGTTTTTCACAGGAGTCCTTAAGTATAGATATTTGTTTTATTTTTAAGATTATTTTTTGGGGCAGTTTTAAGCCTTTATTGTTAGCTGAAGACATGAAAGTGGAGAGGGGGGGGGGGCGACATTCAGCACAGTTCAGCAGGCCGGAGTCGATCCCAGGCCTGCAGCGTTGAGGAGTAATCGTCTATGTACGGGCTACCTGCTACGTCCTTCTATGCCCTGCTATTATTATAGTGACTATTGAAGATTTTGTTTTGCTAAAACAGAGACCTAACCACATAGGGTGGAAACAGGATCTGCAGCAATGTGCAGTACAGCAAACATATGGTGTTTTTAGAAAATGAAACCATGGAAACCTATTCTGGTCCAACTTCTAAATACAGTTATGAACCTGAAAATGAGCAGAATGTGGAGCTTTTAATGTACTTCACAGCCCCTTACTTCTTTTGAAATATATTCAAATGTAAGCGCTGCCCAGCTCCATAAGCAAGGCTTTGAGGATGAATCAAGACAGTCGATTCCACTGAGACGCACTCCGTCTCAATATCGTCTGTTTACCCCCAACTTCATCTTCATTACTTGCTACAGCGTGGACAACCAGATAAGATGTATGAATGTGAAGATACACTCTGAAGCCTCTTCATCTTCTCTGGATCTTAGATTAGATTGTGCGCTTGGTTCATGGAGGATTTAACTTGTTGTACTTTGGAACTCAGCAGTCAGCTTCTGCTTTCATGCGGATGGTTGACGCAACAGTGCTGCACACGTTGATGAAGAGACTGATCAGGGGTCAGATTATCAACCACACAACACCAAAACAACTCGGTTGGCTCTACATAGTACTCTCTACTGATGTCTCTACATACTACTCTCTACTGTTGTCTCTACATACTACTCTCTACTGTTGTCTCTACATACTACTCTCTACTGTTGTCTCTCTACATAGTACTCTCTACTGATGTCTCTACATACTACTCTCTACTGATGTCTCTACATACTACTCTCTATTGTTGTCTCTACATACTACTCTCTACTGTTGTCTCTACATACTACTCTCTACTGTTGTCTCTACATACTACTCTCTACTGTTGTCTCTACATACTACTCTCTACTGTTGTCTCTACATACTACTCTCTACTGATGTCTCTACATACTACTCTCTATTGTTGTCTCTCTACATACTACTCTCTACTGTTGTCTCTACATACTACTCTCTACTGTTGTCTCTCTAGATACTACTCTCTACTGATGTCTCTACATACTACTCTCTACTGATGTCTCTACATACTACTCTCTACTGTTGTCTCTACATACTACTCTCTACTGTTGTCTCTACATACTACTCCCTACTGTACGTGGAGACAGTGACATAACGTCCGAACTACAACCTGGAAACGGTGAGTCTTTAACCCTTGTGTTGTTGTTTTTTTTTAAACTTTTTCTTATGTTTTTGTCGCATTTTTCAACACTTCTGATGCTTTTTTTAACGTAACACTAACTTATTAACTTTCGTTTTACGGATATTTCTGGAATTCATGGTCAATAGACCTAATTTTTAGGAAATTACGTTTGAGTTAGAAAAGCGGAAATTAGGAATAATTGAAACTAAAATGAAAGGAATGGATGTTGATGATTATTACAGACTTAGAAAAATGTAATAAGACGCCCCAAAATTAATGAAAGTAGAGATTTGTACTTGGCAAAGAGCGTTGGGTGGAATCAATCATGTTATTTTGGGGAATTATAAAGAACACTGATATAGGACAACATGAGGACAACATGAGGACAACATGAAGACAACATGAGGACAACATGAGGACTACATTAGGGCAACATGAGGACAACAAAGACAACATGAGGACAACATGAGGGCAACATGAGGACAACATAGACAACATGAGGACAACATGAGGGCAATATGAGGACAACAAAGACAACATGAGGACAACATGAGGAAAACATGAGGGCAACATGAGGACAACATGAGGACAACATGAGGGCAACATGAGGACACCAGGAGGGCAACAAGAGTGCAACATGAGGACAACATGAGGACACCAAAGACAACATGAGGACAACATGAGTGCAACATGAGGACAACATGAGGACAACATGAGGGCAACATGAGGACACCATGAGGGCAACATGAGTGCAACATGAGGACAACATGAGGACAACAAAGACAACATGAGGACAACATGAGGGCAACATGAGGACAACATGAGGACTACATTAGGGCAACATGAGGACATCAAACACAACATGAGGACAACATGAGTGCAACATGAGGACAACATGAAGACAACATGAGGACAACATGAGGGCAACATGAGGACAACAAAGACAACATGAGGACAACATGAGGACAACATGAGGACAACATGAGTGCAACATGAGGACAACATGAGGACAACAAGAGGACAACAAGAGGACAACATGAAGACAACATGAGGACAACATGAGGGCAACATGAGGACAACAAAGACAACATGAGGACAACATGAGGACAACATGAGGGCAATATGAGGACAACAAAGTCAACATGAGGACAACATGAGTAAAACATGAGGGCAACATGAGGACACCATGAGGACAACATGAGGGCAACATGAGGACACCATGAGGGCAACATGAGTGCAACATGAGGACAACATGAGTAAAACATGAGGGCAACATGAGTAAAACATGAAGACAACATGAGGGCAACATGAGTGCAACATGAGGACAACATGA
>JAQOOF010000040.1:153903-167403 GCA_029931835.1 Etheostoma nigrum | reverse complement strand
TCGTGGCCTTGCCATCGCCTTGTTGTCGCCTTGTCGTGGCCTTGTTGTCGCCTTTGTTGTCGCCTTTGTTGTCGCCTTGTTGTCGTCTTTCTCGTGGCCTTGTCGTCGCCTTGTTGTCGCCTTGTCGTGGCCTTGTTGTCGCCTTTGTTGTCGCCTTTGTTGTCGCCTTGTTGTCGCCTATGTCGTGGCCTTGTTGTCGCCTTGTCGTGGCCTTGTCGTGGCCTTGTTGTCGCCTTGTCGTGGCCTTGTTGTCGCCTTTGTTGTCGCCTTGTTGTCGCCTATGTCGTGGCCTTGTTGTCGCCTTGTCGTGGCCTTGTTGTCGCCTTTGTTGTTGCCTTTGTTGTCGCCTTGTTGTCGCCTATGTTGTGGCCTTGTTGTCGCCTTTCTCGTCGCCTTGTTGTCGCCTTGTCGTGGCCTTGTTGTCACCTTTGTCGTGGCCTTGTTGTCTCCTTTGTCGTGGGCTTGTTGTCTCCTTTGTCGTGGCCTTGTTGTCTCCTTTGTCGTGGCCTTGTTGTCTCCTTTGTCGTGGCCTTGTTGTCGCCTTTCTCGTGGCCTTGTTGTCGCCTTTCTCGTGGCCTTGCCGTCGCCTTGTTGTCGCCTTTGTTGTCGCCTATGTCGTGGCCTTGTTGTCGCCTATGTCGTGACCTTGTTGTCGCCTTGTCGTGGCCTTGTTGTCGCCTTTGTTGTCGCCTTTGTTGTCGCCTTGTTGTCGCCTATGTTGTGGCCTTGTTGTCGCCTTGTTGTCGCCTATGTCGTGGCCTTGTTGTCGCCTTGTCGTGGCCTTGTTGTCGCCTTTGTTGTCGCATTTGTTGTCGCCTTGTTGTCGCCTTTGTCGTGGCCTTGTTGTCGCCTTTGTTGTCGCATTTGTTGTCGCCTTGTTGTCGCCTTTGTCGTGGCCTTGTTGTCGCCTTTCTCGTCGCCTTGTTGTCGCCTTGTCGTGGCCTTGTTGTCACCTTTGTTGTCGCCTTATTGTCGCCTTTGTTGTCGCCTTTGTCATCATCTTGTCGTCGCCTTTGTCGTCCCCTTTTTGTCGCCTTTTTGTCGCCTTTTTGTCGCCTTTTGTCGCCTTTTTGTCGCCTTTGTTGTCGCCTTTTGTCGCCTTTGTTGTCGCCTTGTTGTCGCCTTTTTGTCGCCTTTTTGTCGCCTTTTGTCGCCTTGTTGTCGCCTTTTTGTCGCCTTTTTGTCGCCTTTGTTGCCGCCTTTGTCGCCTTTGTCGTCGCCTTTTTGTCGCCTTTTTGTCGCCTTTTTGTCGCCTTTTTGTCGCCTTTGTTGCCGCCTTTGTCGCCTTTGTTGTCGCCTTTGTCGTCGCCTTTTTGTCGCCTTATTGTCGCCTTTGTTGTCGCCTTTGTCATCATCTTGTCGTCGCCTTTGTCGTCGCCTTTTTGTCGCCTTTTTGTCGCCTTTTTGTCGCCTTTTTGTCGCCTTTTGTCGCCTTTTTGTCGCCTTTGTTGTCGCCTTTTGTCGCCTTTGTTGTCGCCTTGTTGTCGCCTTGTTGTCGCCTTTTGTCGCCTTTGTTGTCGCCTTGTTGTCGCCTTTTTGTCGCCTTTTTGCCGCCTTTTTGTCGCCTTTGTTGTCGCCTTTGTCGTCGCCTTTTTGTCGCCTTATTGTCGCCTTTGTTGTCGCCTTTGTCATCATCTTGTCGTCGCCTTTGTTGTCGCCTTTTTGTCGCCTTTTTGTCGCCTTTTTGTCGCCTTTTTGTCGCCTTTTGTCGCCTTTGTTGTCGCCTTTTGTCGCCTTGTTGTCGCCTTTTTGTCGCCTTTTTGTCGCCTTTTTGTCGCCTTTGTTGCCGCCTTTTTGTCGCCTTTGTTGTCGCCTTTGTCGTCGCCTTTTTGTCGCCTTGTTGTCGCCTTTGTTGTCGCCTTTGTCGTCGCCTTGTTGCCTTTTTGTCGCCTTTGTTGTCGCCTTTGTCGTCGCCTTTTTGTCGCCTTGTTGTCGTTCCCTTGTTGTCGCCTTTGTCGCCGCCTTGTTGTCGCCTTTTTGTGGCCTTTGTCATCGCCTTGTTAACGCCTTTGTCATCATCTTGTTGTCACCTTTGTCGTCGCTTGGTTGTCATGGTAAACGCAGACAAAGGACTCTGGTTAACTGCACCAAGAATAAAGTTTTGCTATTTAATATTTAATATTGAGTTTAAAAATACTGCATTAAAACTATGAAGTTTTTTAAAATTCTAGAATCCAATGCAATGTATTTTATCCTAGTATTATTTAATGTATATTGTATGTATGTATATTGTTTCCTAGTATTTCATTATATTTATATTCTGTGCTGTGTGACTGATTTTGCTGCGGAAACACGGTAATTTCCCATTTTATTGGGATCAATAAATATCTATCTATCTATCTATCTATCTATCTATCTATCTATCTATCTATCTATCTATCTATCTATCTATCTATCTATCTATCTATCTATCTATCTATCTATATGTCTATCTATCTATCTATCTATCTATCTATCTATATGTCTATCTATCTATCTGTCTATCTATCTATCTGTCTATCTATCTATCTATCTATCTATCTATCTATCTATCTATCTGTCTATCTGTCTATCTATCCATCTATCTATATCCAACTAACTAATGTGTGCAAATGTGAAAAAAACAACAACAACAACAACACGAAATCCCATTAGAAAATGTCAATTTTAAACTCAAATCTCATTCCAAGATACCTGAAAGGTGGAAAAGGTGGGAAAAGCGAGCGCATGCGTGGTGGGTCAACACAGAGTGATCCCTCCCTCCAGGTACAGACGATCTTTGTCGGGCTGGTATTTGCTCTCATCCATCACCAGACGGCCCAGACCCGCAGACCCGACCCTCCGGGGAGCAGAGGAGTCTACATTCGCCGAATATTACGACAAATAACGCGGGGAAATCACGCTTTTCTGTCGTGTTAGCATCGTTGGGATATGGACTTTAACTACCACGACGAAATAACGTCGAAAGGACCCGTACATTCACGGAGGAACTAGAGAAAAGGGAGGCAAGGTAAGGCTGAATCCAGAACTTAACTCCCAGGCTTGCGGGTCGGAGCCTGACTTCTGGGCGTCGTCTAATCGCTGGAGCTTACATAGTCTCCGGGTTGGAGTGCTTCGTGTTTACGATTTGTCGAGTTTCAGACATGGCTTTTTGGTTATTTTTTAAAATTATATGAGTATTTATTATGTCAGTAGTATGGGTCAAAGTCTTGGAAATGAGTTGTTAACAACATCAACAACAACAAAAAAACGGAGTCCGGCGAACAGATTTTGTTGGCGCCAGGAAATAGACGGATCCTCCCCGGCTGCTGTCGTGTAAAACAATAAGTTTCTTGCTTTAAAACCACACTTTAAAATGATCAAAAAGTAATTAAATTTACTTTATTTAACACGTTAGTGTTCGCAGCGGTTGGTAAAGTGTCTCTGGGGAGGTTATTTGTTGACTTGTTAGCCACATTCCTCGTCAAGCTAACGTTGCTCCGTTAGTTTTACGTTACACACAGATCTAGTTTACGTTGCTCGTCCGTTAACGAACTAACTAACGTCAACTCTTCATTTTAAACCGTTTTAAGGTCAAAAATAGTGGTTTTCTCATTGTAAAGTTACGTGATACGAGTTAACGGGATACTTTGCCGATATTTTACCAACTTTGTACCATAAATCTGTGTGTAGTATGTGTAAATATGAACTTTAATTAAACTGAACGGCCCCCAACCAACGGCCAGCACAACAACGTAGTGACGCGTTTTGCGTCATTTTGCGTACAACAATAATAATAACAACGTATACTTCATTAAGGGGGAAATTGCAATGTTTTCACTTTGTTGTTACTACACACATTTACACACACATGTTCAGTACCTATGGAGAGGTGGGGGGGTGGGGGGGTCCATGGAAAGGTGCCTGGTTGGGGGTTCGGTGCCTTGCTCAAGAGCCCAGGAGGTGACCTTGCACCTCTCCAGCTACCAGTCCACCACCATACTGTGGTCTGTATGGGGACTTGAACCGGCGACCCAACGCGTTCCCAACTCAGCTCCTGTCCCCCCCAGTTGATTTAGAGGGAGACTGTTACTCGTTTACTGAAATTTTTGTAGATTTAGGCTGAATCCCATTTCTCCATTTTACCCCTAGGCCCTTGGCCCTGGGCCCTTGAAACCAAGGGGTAAGGGGTAGGGGTGAAAACACCCCCCTATGAAATGGGACACCACTCGGTGACATCACCATACAGTATTGATCACAAACTTCCAAGATGCAATACATGTGCATACACATGTATCATGTATACATACATATACACCCTGTATACATGGTGTGTTGTATATCTGTTTCAGTTATCACCGTTTTAAATGTCATTGATGTTCAGAAAAACATTTTGTTAACAAAAATCTGTCTTTATTGCCCAATAAACTAAACATAACAGGCAAAAACATACCCCCCATATATCATCAGTGTCCCCTATCAAAACCAACAACAATATACAAGTGCATGAACAGGAATTAATTACAAATGATTACAATAATACATTAAGGTAAGGGGTAAGACAGAAATGAGATTCAGCCTTATTCTGAGTTATCAAGAGCGTAACTTTCGGTTCAACATTGGTGTGTGAGTGGGGGGCAATGGGGGGCATCCCAGGACATTCTGCATGGATTCAGAAAAACTCAAAAAACTAAACTTAGCGGCAAAAGGCTACTAATAAATAGCCACTCAAGGGCGACAAAAACTGGAAAATTGTACCAAAAATCTCAGAGAAAGGCACCAAAAAAAAAAAAATCGGCAAAATTGACAATTCTGCTTCCAACCTGTAGGGGGCGCAGCGTGGAAATGACACAGTGAAGCCTTAAAGGCAGCATAACATGATGTACCGACGGGGTTAGCGAGCCTCCGCGAAGCTAAGCTCCTATGGAGCCATTTTGATGCTAATAAGCCATCACCTGCTGTTAGCATCCCATTGACTCCCATTCATTTTGATGCTAATAAGCCATCACCTGCTGTTAGCATCCCATTGACTCCCATTCATTTTGACAGTGAATAACCTTCCATCTGAAGCGTCTAAAGACTCTTCTTCTGTTGTTGTAAAGGAACACAACAACGCATAAGAGGCTGCGTTACCTTGTGTCTCACGTTATGGCTCCAGCAGACGATTTATAGAAATAGGCTAATGGTTGGGTCATAACTACGCAACTTACCATCGCAAACATACATACATACATACACATGCATACATATATACATACACACATACATACATACATACATACATACATACATACATACATACATACATACATACACACATACACACATACATACATGCATACATATATACATACACACATACATACATGTATACATACATACATACATACATACATACATACATACATGTATACATACATACACACATATACATACACACATACATACATACATGTATACATACATACATACATACATTTACATACACACATACATACATACATGTATACATACATGTACATACATATACATACATACATACATATATAGATACATACATATATAGATACATACATATATACATACACACACACACACATACATACATACATATATAGATACATACATATATAGATACATACACACACACACACACACATACATACATACATACATACATACACACATATATACATACATACATACATACACACACATACATACATACATACATACACACATATATAGATACATACATATATAGATACATACATATATAGATACATACATACACACACACATACATATATGCATACACACACACACACACATACATACATACATATATAGATACATACATATATAGATACATACATATATAGATACATACATACACACACACATACATATATGCATACACACACACACACACATACATACATACATATATAGATACATACATATATAGATACATACATACACACACACATACATACATACATACATATATAGATACATACATACACACACATACATACATATATAGATACATACATACACACACACATACATACATACATACATATATAGATACATACATACACACACATACATACATACATACATATATAGATACATACATATATAGATACATACATACACACACACATACATACATACATACATATATAGATACATACATACACACACATACATACATACATACATATATAGATACATACACACACACATACATGCATGCATACATACATACATACATACACACATATATACATACGTACGTACGCACATACATATATAGATGCATACATTTATAGATACATACATGCATGTTGTATGTATATATGCATGCATCTATACAACACATAAACAAGAGGGGGAAACACCAGAGCAGGGGGAATGAGAGGGGCAAACACCAGAGCAGGGGGAATGAGAGGGGCAAACACCAGAGCAGGGGGAATGAGAGGGGGGAAAACACCAGAGCAGGGGGAATGAGAGGGGGGAAACACCAGAGCAGGGGGAATGAGAGGGGCAAACACCAGAGCAGGGGGAATGAGAGGGGCAAACACCAGAGCAGGGGGAATGAGAGGGGCAAACACCAGAGCAGGGGGAATGAGAGGGGCAAACACCAGAGCAGGGGGAATGAGAGGGGCAAACACCAGAGCAGGGGGAATGAGAGGGGGAAACACCAGAGCAGGGGGAATGAGAGGGGGAAAACACCAGAGCAGGGGGAATGACAGGGGAAACACCAGAGCAGGGGGAATGAGAGGGGGAAAACACCAGAGCAGGGGGAATGAGAGGGGGAAAACACCAGAGCAGGGGGAATGAGAGGGGGAAAACACCAGAGCAGGGGGAATGAGAGGGGGGAAAACACCAGAGCAGGGGGAATGAGAGGGGAAAACACCAGAGCAGGGGGAATGAGAGGGGGAAAACACCAGAGCAGGGGGAATGAGAGGGGAGAAAACACCAGAGCAGGGGGAATGAGAGGGGCAAACACCAGAGCAGGGGGAATGAGAGGGGGAATGGGCTGAGTCTTGTACCTGAATCTCTTTCTTTAAAGCCTTCTTTTTCGTGTGTGTGTGTGTGTGTGTGTGTGTGTGTGTGTGTGTGTGTGTGTGTAGGCGGGGGGGGGGGCTGTTACAAATTTAAAATCTAGTTTTATCCATACGCCAGACAGCTGTACATTCCACAGACAATCCCAGGATCCCCGTCCCGAAATAACGGGGGGGGGGTATTAAAATAATGAAGAGTCCTTGTGATGATTGCTTGTTGCCCTCGTCTGCAGGGACGGACTTGGAGTCTGTCCCCCGTCTCTCGCTCTGAGGACGTGTTATCTCTCTCGCTGATTGTGTATCACTCAGCGATTAGTCTGTGGCGTCTAAAGTACACACACACACACACACACACACACACACACACACACCTCTGTCTAAAGTGTGTGTTGGTAGTAGCTGCAGATCTATTCTTAACCCTCCTGTTGTCAGAAAGTTTCTATGTCACAAATTCAGGTTTCTTCCATTCAAGTGTAAAAAAATAGTCAAATTCTCACACACACACAACCATACACACATATCACACACACACACACACACACAACCACACATATACACACACACACACACACACACACAACCACACATATACACACACACACACACAACCACACATACACGCATCCATATACACACAACCACACATCCACATACGCACACACACACACATCCACACACAACCACACACACACACATCCACACACACATCCACACACACACACATCCACACACACATCCACATACATACATATGCAGACATACATGCACGCACAACATCCACACACCACTCACACACCACACGCACCCACACACCAACATACCACACACATACACCGCACACACACCACACTGCACGCACTACAAACACATGCACGTATACACAAACCCACACATACACCACACGCATGCCCACACACATACACCACACGCATGCCCACACACATACACCACACGCATGCCCACACACATACACCACACGCATGCCCACACACATACACCACACGCATGCACACACACACACACATGCAGGCATACACACACACACACTCAACGGACACACACACTCAACAGACACACACACACACACAACGGACACACATGCATACACACACTCAACAGGCTCACATACATACACTCAACACACACACACACACACACACACACACACACTCAACACACACACACACTTATGTCTGTTCCGGATCTTAATCTGCCTTTTTACACAGTTTGCCTTTAAAATCGTCTTCATCTTAACATTGTGTGTGTGTGTGTGTGTGTGTGTGTGTGTGTGTGTGTGTGTGTGTGTGTGTGTGTGTCTGACATGACGTCTAGTCAGAGGAGACTTCTCTTAAAACTAACATCTCTGTTTCTCTTTTCTCTTCATTCCTCTTTTCATTTTCTGCTCGGTGCACTCCTTCTCCGCTTTCTCTCTCCCGGGAGTGTTCACAAGCTTCAGGGATCTCTCTCCTTCTCTCCGTCTCTCTCTCCCTCTCTCTCTCTCTCCCTCTCTTTCTCTCTCTTTTCCTCTGCTCTATTACTATCCCCCCTCCCCCTTCTTTTTTTCCTCCGTTTCTCCTCCTCCCTCCCTGTCTCGGAGTGTGCTTCCACGTCTCGCAGGCTGAGGATCAGATTACTCCGGGAGTCTTGGAGGCTCTCTGACGAGATGGAGGGAGGGAGGGAGGGAGGGAGGAGGGGAGGGAGGAGGGAGGAGGGGAAGGATATCAGGTTTCACATCTCCAGCGCTGCCTTGCCTACCCCCCCCCCCCGCCGGCCTGGAGACAGAGTGGCTGAGCCGGGGAGGAAAACATGCAATCCTCCCCTCTCCTTTCCTCCTCCCCCCTCCTTTTCCTCCTCCCCCCTCCTTTTCCTCCTCCCCCTCCTTTTCCTCCTTCCCTCTCCTTTTCCTCCTCCCTCTCTCCTATCCATCCAGCCTCTTTGTTGATACATAAAGGCAGTAAACGCCACACAGAGGGACGATTCTTCTTCTTCTTTTCTACCAAAAATGTAGTCAACAAACCTAATTTACATGACATGTTGGCTATTTGTGAGCTAAAAAAGCAGAAATTATGAATTATTTTTGACTAATAGTTGAGGTCAGAGGATGTTGAGTGAGTCACAAACTGTCAAAATGTAGTCAGGATGGTGTATAGAAACCATGTTGTCTTCATGTTGCCCTCATGTTGCCCTCATGTTGCCCTCATGTTGCCCTCATGTTGTCCTCATGTTGTCTTCATGTTGCCCTCATGTTGTCCTCATGTTGTCCTCATGTTGCCCTCATGTTGCCCTCATGTTGCCCTCATGTTGCCCTCATGTTGCCCTCATGTTGCCCTCATGTTGCCCTCATGTTGTCCTCATGTTGTCCTCATGTTGTCTTCATGTTGCCCTCATGTTGTCTTCATGTTGCCCTCATGTTGCCCTCATGTTGCCCTCATGTTGTCCTCATGTTGCCCTCATGTTGTCCTCATGTTGCCCTCATGTTGCCCTCATGTTGCCCTCATGTTGTCCTCATGTTGTCTTCATGTTGTCTTCATGTTGTCCTCACGTTGTCTTCACGTTGTCTTCATGTTGTCTTCATGTTGTCCTCATGTTGTCCTCATGTTGTCCTCATGTTGCCCTCATGTTGTCCTCATGTTGTCCTCATGTTGTCCTCATGTTGTCCTCATGTTGCCCTCATGTTGTCCTCATGTTGTCCTCATGTTGTCTTCATGTTGCCCTCATGTTGCCCTCATGTTGCCCTCATGTTGCCCTCATGTTGTCCTCATGTTGTCCTCATGTTGCCCTCATGTTGCCCTCATGTTGTCCTCATGTTGTCTTCATGTTGTCTTCATGTTGTCTTCACGTTGTCTTCACGTTGTCTTCATGTTGTCCTCATGTTGCCCTCATGTTGTCCTCATGTTGTCCTCATGTTGTCCTCATGTTGCCCTCATGTTGTCCTCATGTTGTCCTCATGTTGTCCTCATGTTGTCTTCATGTTGCCCTCATGTTGTCTTCATGTTGTCTTCATGTTGTCCTCATGTTGCCCTCATGTTGTCCTCATGTTGTCTTCATGTTGTCTTCATGTTGCCTTCATGTTGTCCTCATGTTGTCTTCATGTTGCCCTCATGTTGTCTTCATGTTGTCTTCATGTTGTCCTCATGTTGTCTTCATGTTGCCCTCATGTTGTCTTCATGTTGTCTTCATGTTGCCCTCATGTTGTCTTCATGTTGCCCTCATGTTGTCTTCATGTTGTCTTCATGTTGCCCTCATGTTGTCTTCATGTTGCCCTCATGTTGTCTTCATGTTGTCTTCATGTTGCCCTCATGTTGTCTTCATGTTGTCTTGATGTTGTCCTCATGTTGTCCTCATGTTGTCCTTAATGTTGTCCTCATGTTGTCTTTATGTTGTCCTCATGTTGTCCTCATGTTGTCTTGATGTTGTCCTCATGTTGTCCTCATGTTGTCCTTAATGTTGTCCTCATGTTGTCTTTATGTTGTCCTCATGTTGTCTGTCTCTTTGTCTCTTGTCGTCATTTTATGTCTCTTTATGGTAGTTTTTGCGTCTTTGTTGGCGTGTTGTGACATTTGGGGTTGTTTCGGGTCTCTGTGGTCATTCAGCGTCTCCATGTATCTTTGTAGTCTTTATGTCTCTTTATGGTAGTTTTTGCGTCTCTTTTTCACATCATTTTGGACCGTTATCACCATATCTGTGTCTTAAACCCTGGAAAAGCTAGAGCAGATAATAAATAAATGACACTCAAACGCCCCGCCAGACTGCCTGGATGCACACGCCAGATGATCAATATTTGAAAGATCAGGATCTGTAGTCCAAAACGCTGATTGGGACATCCCTACCAGATGCTGTCTCGGTCTGACTCAGCTGAAGGTCGAAGCGGCGTCCGTCTCCGGCGGCAGCCTGTCCTTTTAATGGTATTGATCTCTGCTTTAAATACCCCCAGCCAGTCCCAGTAAATAATTCAGATCCGCCCCTCCACCGTGGCAAAGGAGAGAGAGAGACCACGTCCAGGACGGCATTCCTCGAAACCGGTTTCACAAAACCGCAGGACTGAAATCACAACGATGCTTTCTCTTCCTTCAAAACATCGCACAACGACAGCTTGGTGTGTAAAGAAGAATCGGTTTAATGTGTGGGTTATTCCCTGGATGAATGGACTAGGTGTCTGGTCTCTAAAATGTGGACAAGTGTGTCCCAAAAACCCCAAAAATGACGTCCCCAAATGTCTGTCCACAACTCAAAGATATTCAGCTTCCTGTCCCAGAGGAGAGACGAGACTAGAAGACATCAGAGAAGTTCACCTGTTTTATTATAAAAATGACTCCAAGCTGTTAATATTTAGGCTCTAGACTCCATGTAAGGTTTTAAGGAAGGAGGGAAGGAAAGAGGAGGAGGGAAGGAAACAAGGATGAAACAAGAGTCAAGGGTGGAGCGAAAATGGAAGGAAAGAAGATGGAGGACAGGTAGGGAAGGATGAAGGTGGACAGGTAGGGAAGGAGAGAAGATGCAGGACAGGTAGGGAAGGAGAGAAGATGGAGGACAGGTAGGGAAGGATGAAGGGATGGAAAGAAGATGGAGGACAGGTAGGGAAGGAGAGAAGATGGAGGACAGGTAGGGAAGGAGAGAAGATGGAGGACAGGTAGGGAAGGATGAAGGGATGGAAAGAAGATGGACAGGCAGGGAAGGAGGTATGGAAGGAGAGAAGATGGAGGACAGGTAGGGAAGGAGGTAGGGAAGGAGAGAAGATGGAGGACAGGTAGGGAAGGAAAGAAGATGCAGGACAGGTAGGGAAGGAAAGAAGGGAAGGGGAGAAGATGGAGGACAGGTAGGGAAGGAGTTAGGGAAGGAGAGAAGATGGAGAACAGGTAGGGAAGGATGAAGGGATGGAAAGAAGATGGACAGGCAGGGAAGGAGGTATGGAAGGAGAGAAGATGGAGGACAGGTAGGGAAGGAGGTAGGGAAGGAGAGAAGATGGAGGACAGGTAGGGAAGGAAAGAAGATGCAGGACAGGTAGGGAAGGAAGAAGGGAAGGGGAGAAGATGGAGGACAGGTAGGGAAGGAGTTAGGGAAGGAGAGAAGATGGAGAACAGGTAGGGAAGGAGAGAAGATGCAGGACAGGTAGGGAAGGAGAGAAGATGCAGGACAGGTAGGGAAGGAGAGAAGATGCAGGACAGGTAGGGAAGGAGAGAAGATGGAGGACAGGTAGGGAAGGATGAAGGGATGGAAAGAAGATGGACAGGCAGGGAAGGAGGTATGGAAGGAGAGAAGATGGAGGACAGGTAGGGAAGGAGGTAGGGAAGGAGAGAAGATGGAGGACAGGTAGGGAAGGAAAGAAGATGCAGGACAGGTAGGGAAGGAAAGAAGGGAAGGGGAGAAGATGGAGGACAGGTAGGGAAGGAGTTAGGGAAGGAGAGAAGATGGAGAACAGGTAGGGAAGGAGTTAGGGAAGGAGAGAAGATGGAGAACAGGTAGGGAAGGAGAGAAGATGCAGGACAGGTAGGGAAGGAGAGAAGATGGAGGACAGGTAGGGAAGGAGTTAGGGAAGGAGAGAAGATGGAGAACAGGTAGGGAAGGAGAGAAGATGCAGGACAGGTAGGGAAGGGAAGGAGAGAAGATGCAGGACAGGTAGGGAAGGAGAGAAGATGCAGGACAGGTAGGGAAGGAGAGAAGATGGAGGACAGGTAGGGAAGGAGAGAAGATGGAGGACAGGTAGGGAAGGATGAAGGGAAGGAAAGAAGATGGAGGACAGGTAGGGAAGGAGGTAGGGAAGGAGAGAAGATGGAGGACAGGTAGGGAAGGAGGTAGGGAAGGAGAGAAGATGGAGGACAGGTAGGGAAGGAGAGAAGATGGAGGACAGGTAGGGAAGGAGGTAGGGAAGGAGAGAAGATGGAGGACAGGTAGGGAAGGAGGTAGGGAAGGAGAGAAGATGGAGGACAGGTAGGGAAGGAGGTAGGGAAGGAGGTAGGGAAGGAGAGAAGATGGAGGACAGGTAGGGAAGGAGAGAAGATGGAGGACAGGTAGGGAAGGAGGTAGGGAAGGAGAGAAGATGGAGGACAGGTAGGGAAGGAGAGAAGGCGGAGGACAGGTAGGGAAGGAAAGAAGAAGGGATGAAAGGCAGGATATTTGCTTTTCCTTTCGCTGTAATCCCTCGGCCTGATAGGTGCAGTGATCCCTCTGAAGTGACGTGGCCCCTGACCTCTGACCTCTGACCCTGACCCCCGACCCCCCTGACCCCTGAACAATCGGATGGGCTTAGACCGCCTGACCCACTTTAACGGGATTCTCTTCCTTAACATGAGCGCGTTTTCAGGACGCTTTACGTGGAGTTAAAGGAAGTTGATCCAGTTCCTGAGAGGGAGTCTCTGTTGTGTGTCTGTTGTGTGTGTGTGTGTAAGCCTTGGGTCGATGTGTAGACTGACACACCTGAAAGTGTGTGTGTGTGTGTGTGTGTGTGTGTGTGTGCGAGAGAGAGAGAGAG
>JAQOOF010000040.1:118903-126403 GCA_029931835.1 Etheostoma nigrum | reverse complement strand
GTTTTCTCCTTAACTTCTACAGGACACGAACACCTGTTTCCTGGTGAAAGTCTTGTGTTTTCTCCTTAACTTCTACAGGACATGAACACCTGTTTCCAGGTGAAAGTCTTGTGTTTTCTCCTTAACTTCTACAGGACACGAACACCTGTTTCCTGGTGAAAGTCTTGTGTTTTCTCCTTAACTTCTACAGGACATGAACACCTGTTTCCAGGTGAAAGTCTTGTGTTTTCTCCTTAACTTCTCCAGGACACGAACACCTGTTTCCTGGTGAAAGTCTTGTGTTTTCTCCTTAACTTCTCCAGGACATGAACACCTGTTTCCTGGTGAAAGTCTTGTGTTTTCTCCTTAACTTCTCCAGGACATGAACACCTGTTTCCTAGTGAAAGTCTTGTGTTTTCTCCTTAACTTCTCCAGGACATGAACACCTGTTTCCTGGTGAAAGTCTTGTGTTTTCTCCTTAACTTCTCCAGGACATGAACACCTGTATCTTGGTGAAAGTCTTGTGTTTTCTCCTTAACTTCTCCAGGACATGAACACCTGTTTCCTGGGTGAAAGTCTTGTGTTTTCTCCTTAACTTCTCCAGGACATGAACACCTGTTTCCTGGGGGAAAGTCTTGTGTTTTCTCCTTAACTTCTCCAGGACATGAACACCTGTTTCCTGGTGAAAGTCTTGTGTTTTCTCTTTAACTTCTCCAGGACATGAACACCTGTTTCCTGGTGAAAGTCTTGTGTTTTCTCCTTAACTTCTACAGGACATGAACACCTGTTTCCAGGTGAAAGTCTTGTGTTTTCTCCTTAACTTCTCCAGGACATGAACACCTGTTTCCTGGTGAAAGTCTTGTGTTTTCTCCTTAACTTCTCCAGGACATGAACACCTGTTTCCTGGTGAAAGTCTTGTGTTTTCTCCTTAACTTCTACAGGACACGAACACCTGTTTCCTGGTGAAAGTCTTGTGTTTTCTCCTTAACTTCTACAGGACATGAACACCTGTTTCCAGGTGAAAGTCTTGTGTTTTCTCCTTAACTTCTCCAGGACACGAACACCTGTTTCCTGGTGAAAGTCTTGTGTTTTCTCCTTAACTTCTCCAGGACATGAACACCTGTTTCCTGGTGAAAGTCTTGTGTTTTCTCCTTAACTTCTCCAGGACATGAACACCTGTTTCCTGGTGAAAGTCTTGTGTTTTCTCCTTAACTTCTCCAGGACATGAACACCTGTATCTTGGTGAAAGTCTTGTGTTTTCTCCTTAACTTCTCCAGGACATGAACACCTGTTTCCTGGTGAAAGTCTTGTGTTTTCTCCTTAACTTCTCCAGGACATGAACACCTGTATCTTGGTGAAAGTCTTGTGTTTTCTCCTTAACTTCTCCAGGACATGAACACCTGTTTCCTGGTGAAAGTCTTGTGTTTTCTCCTTAACTTCTCCAGGACATGAACACCTGTTTCCTGGTGAAAGTCTTGTGTTTTCTCCTTAACTTCTCCAGGACATGAACACCTGTATCTTGGTGAAAGTCTTGTGTTTTCTCCTTAACTTCTCCAGGACATGAACACCTGTTTCCTGGTGAAAGTCTTGTGTTTTCTCCTTAACTTCTCCAGGACATGAACACCTGTTTCCTGGGTGAAAGTCTTGTGTTTTCTCCTTAACTTCTCCAGGACATGAACACCTGTTTCCTGGTGAAAGTCTTGTGTTTTCTCCTTAACTTCTCCAGGACATGAACACCTGTTTCCTGGTGAAAGTCTTGTGTTTTCTCCTTAACTTCTCCAGGACATGAACACCTGTTTCCTGGTGAAAGTCTTGTGTTTTCTCCTTAACTTCTCCAAGACATGAACACCTGTTTCCTGGGTGAAAGTTTTGTGTTTTCTCCTTAACGTCTCCAGGATATGAACACCTGTTTCCTGGTGAAAGTCTGGTGTTTTCTCCTTAACTTCTCCAGGACATGAACACCTGTTTCCTGGTGAAAGTCTTGTGTTTTCTCCTTAACTTCTCCAGGACATGAACACCTGTTTCCTAGTGAAAGTCTTGTGTTTTCTCCTTAACTTCTCCAGGACATGAACACCTGTTTCCTGGGTGAAAGTCTTGTGTTTTCTCCTTAACTTCTCCAGGACATGAACACCTGTTTCCTGGTGAAAGTCTTGTGTTTTCTCCTTAACTTCTCCAGGACATGAACACCTGTTTCCTAGTGAAAGTCTTGTGTTTTCTCCTTAACTTCTCCAGGACATGAACACCTGTTTCCTGGGTGAAAGTCTTGTGTTTTCTCCTTAACTTCTCCAGGACATGAACACCTGTTTCCTGGGTGAAAGTCTTGTGTTTTCTCCTTAACTTCTCCAGGACATGAACACCTGTTTCCTGGTGAAAGTCTTGTGTTTTCTCCTTAACTTCTCCAGGACATGAACACCTGTTTCCTGGAGAAAGTCTTGTGTTTTCTCCTTAACTTCTCCAGGACATGAACACCTGTTTCCTGGTGAAAGTCTTGTGTTTTCTCCTCAACTTCTCCAGGACATGAACACCTGTTTCCTGGTGAAAGTCTTGTGTTTTCTCCTTAACTTCTCCAGGACATGAACACCTGTATCTTGGTGAAAGTCGTGTGTTTTCTCCTTAACTTCTCCACAACATGAACACCTGTTTCCTGGTGAAAGTCTTGTGTTTTCTCCTTAACTTCTCCAGGACATGAACACCTGTTTCCTGGTGAAAGTCTTGTGTTTTCTCCTTAACTTCTCCAGGACATGAACACCTGTTTCCTGGTGAAAGTCTTGTGTTTTCTCCTTAACTTCTCCAGGACATGAACACCTGTTTCCTGGTGAAAGTCTTGTGTTTTCTCCTTAACTTCTACAGGACATGAACACCTGTTTCCAGGTGAAAGTCTTGTGTTTTCTCCTTAACTTCTCCAGGACATGAACACCTGTTTCCTGGTGAAAGTCTTGTGTTTTCTCCTTAACTTCTCCAGGACATGAACACCTGTTTCCTGGTGAAAGTCTTGTGTTTTCTCCTTAACTTCTCCAGGACATGAACACCTGTTTCCTGGTGAAAGTCTTGTGTTTTCTCCTTAACTTCTCCAGGACATGAACACCTGTTTCCTGGTGAAAGTCTTGTGTTTTCTCCTTAACTTCTCCAGGACATGAACACCTGTTTCCTAGTGAAAGTCTTGTGTTTTCTCCTTAACTTCTCCAGGACATGAACACCTGTTTCCTGGGTGAAAGTCTTGTGTTTTCTCCTTAACTTCTCCAGGACATGAACACCTGTTTCCAGGTGAAAGTCTTGTGTTTTCTCCTTAACTTCTCCAGGACATGAACACCTGTTTCCTGGTGAAAGTCTTGTGTTTTCTCCTTAACTTCTCCAGGACATGAACACCTGTTTCCTGGGTGAAAGTCTTGTGTTTTCTCCTTAACTTCTCCAGGACATGAACACCTGTTTCCTGGGTGAAAGTCTTGTGTTTTCTCCTTAACTTCTCCAGGACATGAACACCTGTTTCCTGGTGAAAGTCTTGTGTTTTCTCCTTAACTTCTCCAGGACATGAACACCTGTTTCCTGGAGAAAGTCTTGTGTTTTCTCCTTAACTTCTCCAGGACATGAACACCTGTTTCCTGGTGAAAGTCTTGTGTTTTCTCCTTAACTTCTCCAGGACATGAACACCTGTTTCCTGGTGAAAGTCTTGTGTTTTCTCCTTAACTTCTCCAGGACATGAACACCTGTATCTTGGTGAAAGTCGTGTGTTTTCTCCTTAACTTCTCCACAACATGAACACCTGTTTCCTGGTGAAAGTCTTGTGTTTTCTCCTTAACTTCTCCAGGACATGAACACCTGTTTCCTGGTGAAAGTCTTGTGTTTTCTCCTTAACTTCTCCAGGACATGAACACCTGTTTCCTGGTGAAAGTCTTGTGTTTTCTCCTTAACTTCTCCAGGACATGAACACCTGTTTCCTGGTGAAAGTCTTGTGTTTTCTCCTTAACTTCTACAGGACATGAACACCTGTTTCCAGGTGAAAGTCTTGTGTTTTCTCCTTAACTTCTCCAGGACATGAACACCTGTTTCCTGGTGAAAGTCTTGTGTTTTCTCCTTAACTTCTCCAGGACATGAACACCTGTTTCCTGGTGAAAGTCTTGTGTTTTCTCCTTAACTTCTCCAGGACATGAACACCTGTATCTTGGTGAAAGTCTTGTGTTTTCTCCTTAACTTCTCCAGGACATGAACACCTGTTTCCTGGTGAAAGTCTTGTGTTTTCTCCTTAACTTCTCCAGGACATGAACACCTGTTTCCTGGGTGAAAGTCTTGTGTTTTCTCCTTAACTTCTCCAGGACATGAACACCTGTATCTTGGTGAAAGTCTTGTGTTTTCTCCTTAACTTCTCCAGGACATATAATATATATAATATATATAATATACTCTGTAACCTTTCCGGCATTTCCCCACCTTGTATGTTGGTATCTGGTCCCCCGTTCATGACCGACTCGGGCAGAAACCTCCACTGGAAGAGGGCGTGGTCGGCCCCCCCGGTGGTCAGCACCCACTGCAGGTCATGTGACCAGCGCACGTTGGTCACATGGGCCGAGTGACCGATGTACTTCTTGAATTTTGCTCCTTGGAAAGAAAAGAGCGAGAAAGTCAGAATCACCAGGTCCTCAGCTTCAAAAAGTCACAGATGGATAGATAGATAGATAGATAGATAGATAGATAGATAGATAGATAAATGAAGGAAAGTAGGAATGAAAGTAGGAATGAAAGTATGAAGGAAAGTATGAATGAAAGTATGAATGAAAGTATAAAGAAAAGTAGGAAAGAAAGTATGAAGTAAAGTAGGAATGAAAGCATGAATGAAAGTATGAATGAAAGTATGAATGAAAGTATGAATGAAAGTGTGAAGGAAAGTATGAATGAAAGAATGAATGAAAGCATGAAGGAAAGTATGAATGAAAGTATGAATGAAAGTATGAATGAAAGTATGAAGGAAAGTATGAATGAAAGTGTGAAGGAAAGTATGAATGAAAGTATGAATGAAAGCATGAATGAAAGTAGTGAATGAAAGTATGAAGAAAAGTATGAATGAAAGCATGAATGAAAGTAGGAATGAAAGTATGAAGGAAAGTATGAATGAATGTATGAATGAAAGTATGAATGAAAGTATGAAGGAAAGTATGAATGAAAGTAGGAATGAAAGCATGAATGAAAGCATGAAGGAAAGTATGAAAGAAAGTATGAAGGAAAGTAGGAATGAAAGCATGAATGAAAGTATGAATGAAAGTAGGAATGAAAGTATGAAGAAAAGTAGGAAAGAAAGTATGAAGTAAAGTAGGAATGAAAGCATGAATGAAAGTATGAATGAAAGTATGAATGAAAGTATGAATGAAAGTGTGAAGGAAAGTATGAATGAAAGAATGAATGAAAGCATGAAGGAAAGTATGAATGAAAGTATGAATGAAAGTATGAATGAAAGTATGAAGGAAAGTATGAATGAAAGTGTGAAGGAAAGTATGAATGAAAGTATGAATGAAAGCATGAATGAAAGTAGGAATGAAAGTATGAAGAAAAGTATGAATGAAAGCATGAATGAAAGTAGGAATGAAAGTATGAAGGAAAGTATGAATGAATGTATGAATGAAAGTATGAATGAAAGTATGAAGGAAAGTATGAATGAAAGTAGGAATGAAAGCATGAATGAAAGCATGAAGGAAAGTATGAAAGAAAGTATGAAGGAAAGTAGGAATGAAAGCATGAATGAAAGTATGAATGAAAGTATGAATGAAAGTGTGAAGGAAAGTATGAATGAAAGTATGAATGAAAGCATGAATGAAAGTATGAATGAAAGTAGGAATGAAAGTGTGAAGGAAAGTATGAATGAAAGTATGAATGAAAGCATGAAGGAAAGTATGAATGAAAGTATGAATGAAAGTATGAATGAAAGTATGAAGGAAAGTATGAATGAAAGTGTGAAGGAAAGTATGAATGAAAGTATGAAGGAAAGTATGAAGGAAAGTATGAATGAAAGTAGGAATGAAAGTGTGAAGGAAAGTATGAATGAAAGTATGAATGAAAGTAGGAATGAAAGTAGGAATGAAAGCATGAAGGAAAGTATGAAAGAAAGTATGAAGGAAAGTAGGAATGAAAGCATGAATGAAAGTATGAATGAAAGTAGGAATGAAAGTGTGAAGGAAAGTATGAATGAAAGTATGAATGAAAGCATGAAGGAAAGTAGGAAAGAAAGTATGAAGTAAAGTAGGAATGAAAGCATGAATGAAAGTATGAATGAAAGTAGGAATGAAAGTGTGAAGGAAAGTATGAATGAAAGTATGAATGAAAGCATGAAGGAAAGTATGAATGAAAGTATGAATGAAAGTATGAATGAAAGTAGGAATGAAAGTGTGAAGGAAAGTATGAATGAAAGTATGAATGAAAGCATGAAGGAAAGTAGGAAAGAAAGTATGAAGTAAAGTAGGAATGAAAGCATGAATGAAAGTATGAATGAAAGTAGGAATGAAAGTGTGAAGGAAAGTATGAATGAAAGTATGAATGAAATTATGAAGGAAAGTATGAATGAAAGTATGAATGAAAGTGTGAAGGAAAGTATGAATGAAAGTATGAAGGAAAGTATGAAGGAAAGTATGAATGAAAGTAGGAATGAAAGTGTGAAGGAAAGTATGAATGAAAGTATGAATGAAAGCATGAAGGAAAGTATGAATGAAAGTATGAATGAAAGTATGAATGAAAGCATGAAGGAAAGTAGGAAAGAAAGTATGAAGTAAAGTAGGAATGAAAGCATGAATGAAAGTATGAATGAAAGTAGGAATGAAAGTGTGAAGGAAAGTATGAATGAAAGTATGAATGAAATCATGAAGGAAAGTATGAATGAAAGTATGAATGAAAGTATGAAGGAAAGTATGAATGAAAGTGTGAAGGAAAGTATGAATGAAAGTATGAAGGAAAGTATGAAGGAAAGTATGAATGAAAGTATGAATGAAAGCATGAATGAAAGTAGGAATTAAAGTATGAAGAAAAGTATGAATGAAAGCATGAATGAAAGTATGAAGGAAAGTATGAAGGAAAGTATGAATGAAAGTATGAATGAAAGCATGAATGAAAGTAGGAATGAAAGTATGAAGGAAAGTATGAATGAATGTATGAATGAAAGTATGAATGAAAGTATGAAGGAAAGCATGAATGAAAGCATGACAGAGACAAAGACGAACAGAAAGGTAGAGACCTTTCCTCAGACTGGGGAAGCGGAAGAGCTTAACGAGGCCGAGGTCGTCCCCGGTAACCAGGACAGCAGCGGCGAGGTTTGCGTCCACGGCGTTGATCTCGGTGAGACGGGAGTACTTAGGCCAGATCCCCACCACCTCTGAGCCCAGGACGCCGCTCCAGGACGCCCAGCACTGACCTTTGACCTCCTCCTTACAGACCGGCTTCCCCACTGCAGGACACGGACAGAGAGAAGACAGTGTGTGTGTGTGTGTGTGTGTGTGTGTGTGTGTGTGTGTGTGTGTGTGTGTGTGTGTGTTAAAGTTGTGATCT
>JAQOOF010000040.1:100777-118403 GCA_029931835.1 Etheostoma nigrum | reverse complement strand
TTAGTCTGGACAGACATGGAGGTAAACAACCGCGATGTGGTCATTCCAGTTTGATTGTGGTTTTTAGCTTTCAGCCAACCACATCAAATTTCAGGAGAAAAAATTTTATATAAAAGATGCAGAGACAGCCTCACGCACATCGCTGGAATTCTTGTGTTCAAGATGGGACCAGTGTCCAAATGATTGCCCAATATAAAAACAGGGGGCTTAAAATGGAAGACACAGTAAAACTGACGCTACATATACTGTAGATGATATCAACCAGTTGAGACTTAGCAGAAAAACTAACCTGTTGAAAATGTTTTAACTTAACTAGGTGCACTTTGGTTTTCAGTGCGTAAATGCCATATTCATTGCTAATTTTCTGTTTGTGTTTCTCTTGAAAACAAACATTCTCTTGATTGAAAGAAGACAAACATCCATGTTTTCTTTAAGACAACTCTTCTTGATTCACCCTAGACCACGGAGCAGGGAGCGAGGCTCTCTGATATGCGGCCGGGTCGCTGGTACCAGTTCAGAGTGGCGGCCGTCAACACCCACGGCACCAGAGGTTTCACCACGCCCAGCAAACACTTCCACTCTAGCAGAGGTAAGACAGATTTGTTGTTGAGTCACTTTATGTATAAAGCCTGAAGCCCAGTTCAGACCAAGATAAAGAAGTTTGTTATTAAAGCGCCCATATTATCCTCATTTTCAAGTTCATAATTGTATTTTCAGGTTGTACCAGAATAGGTTTCCATGGTTTCATTTTCAAAAAACACCATATTTTTGTTGTATTGCACATTGCTGCAGATCTTGTTTTCACCCTGTGTTTAGGTCTCTGTTTTGTTTCCAGAGTGAGACATCACACTAGTTTTGTCTCCAGAGGGAGACATCTCACTAGTTTTAGCTTTACATTCAGAAACCGGATCTCACTCAGAACACCATGGAAATGAAGGTGGAAGCACCAGACACACACAATAACCTCCAAATCCCAGAAAAAATAATTTCTTCATAATAGGGGCACTTTAAGGTGTAGGAATGAAGTGTATTTAAACTCTTAGTTAGCAATGTCTACGGGTTCAGTTATATATCGATTTGGCTGTTCTGGCTCTTCTCAGATATCTCGTCTCCATGCGTTAATGCGTGGCTATGACTTATTTATCTCGTTCCAAGGCAATATTAATTAGTGGCCACACAATATTTTTCTGTGGTCCTTCTGCGACTGCATGCTAACGTTTACTTTGCTCGTGGCTGGGTTGTAGAATGGTCAGCCCATAAACACAAGGTTGGCGGTTCAATCCCAAGTCGTGTCCCTGAGCAAGACACTGTATGTATAGCTGTCCACTGCTCCTAATACTTAGGATGGGTTAAATGCAGTAATGGAGTAGAACAGTGCATTTGTTGTAGTAATACCGTTTCAGTTTAAAAGCATCCCCTCACCCCCAGACCCCTCCAGTCCTCCGGCTCCCACTGAGCTGAGAGTGGCCAACATGAGCTTTGGCAGTGGCAAGACGGTGTCGGCCAGACTCCGGTGGAGCATGCCTGCTGACCTGGATGTTCCCGTGCACCACTACAAGGTCAGCTGGAGCTGGACTGCAGTCGGACAGCCTTATGCTTCATCCTTGACAAATAGGAGGAAGACAGTCAGAGAGGTGAGGATGGACAATGAAAATCCTGAGGCAGAGGTGAAAAGAGTGGAAAAACTCATGTGCAGGCAATGTTTTTGTAAAAATAGTTTACAGCTTATAACTATTTCAGTTGTTAGCTAACTATTTCAACTGTTTGCTTCATTACTTTAGCTAATCATATAAACTAGTCATTACTCTTCACAAGGCTTCATCTGGCCATCACTACTCCTTTGGGAGACTCAAAATACAGTTGAGAACATTATGTGTTCATGACTACCATTTTCTTTTCTCGTGTGCAGGGCCAGGTGGAGCTGGACAGCATGCGGTCTAACAGGAGCTACAGTGTGGAGGTCCAGGCTGTGTCCTATTGGGGACAAACTCAGCTCAAAGGACCCCGAGCTGTCCTCCACTTCACCACACAGCGCAGTATGTCTTATGTTACATCTTCATAAAGGATCCTTTTCATAACCTTTTAGAATAATAATCTGACTGTCAACAGCAAAAACAGAACTTTTAGTGGACGCTAACATTTGCCCATTAACGTTAGATTGTAGCTTGTTTCGTCTATCAATCAAGTTTATTTGTATAGCCCTTTACAATAGCCGAAAGGTACCCAAAGTGCTTTACAACAAAGCCATAAAACAATAAAAAACACATGCCGAACAAACAAATACAATTAAAAGTGCTGTAGTGGTGCAGCGCTGCATGACATTAAAAGCCTTCCAGAAATGCATAGAAAGGAGCAGACCGAAGGACACCTAAGAGACAGTATTGTCCTAGTCAGAATTAAATGCTAATTTAAAAAAGTGGGTCTTAAGGCTCGTTTTAAAAAGGCTGAGGTCAGTAGTGGTGCGGATGTCAGGGGGTAGTTTGTTCCACAGTCTGGGAGCAGTGACAGCAAAAGAACGATCGCCCCACTGTTTAAGTGTTGACCTAGGGACCTAACAGAAGCTGACCCGAGGAGCGCAAGGCTCTGCCACAATTGCGAAAAGTTAAAATCTCAGACAAGTAAGAGGGGGCCAAGCCATAAATGGCGTTAACAAACAGCAGGAGTTTAAAATCAATTCTAAAACGGACTGGAAGCCAGTGGAGTGACGACAGCACGGGTAATGTGTTCACGTCTGGACGTGCTTGTTAAAAATCGGACAGCAGCGTTCTGCACAAGTTGGAGACGAGAAATTGATGACTGACTGAGGCCAGCGTAAAGGGCATTACAGTAGTCCAGTCTTGAACTGATGAAAGCATGGATTGCCTTCTCGAGATCCTGCCGACTGAGAAAGGACTTGACTTTGGCCAAAAGACGGAGCTGAAAAAAGCTTGAGCTGACAACAAAGCTAATCGGTTTGTCAAATTTAAGCCCATTATCAAATGTTACCCCAAGATTTTTGACATGAGATTTAAAAAGGGGGGCCAGAGTGCCAGAGTTTGTGGTGAGAGCATTTGACATAGATGGAGGACTAGACAAAATGCATTCAGTTTTGCTGTCAAAACAAGTGCAAAAAGTTCTGTGACAGCCACTGCGTTATATCTGTGATGCAGTCCAGTAGCTTAGTAAGTGCAGTGTTTTTGTTTGGTTTCATGGGCAAATATATCTGCAAGTCGTCGGCATAAAAGTGAAAAGACAGGTTGTGCTTTTTTTATAATTGCTCCCAGAGGTAGCATATACATTGAAAACAGAATAGGGCCGAGAATAGATCCCTGTGGCACCCCACAGGGCAGCGACGCCTTTGAGGAGCAGTGGTCACCAATCGCGACAGAGAAACTCCTGTTTGCAGGTATGACCTAAACCACTGGAGAGCGGTGCCACGGATGCCGACGTGCTCTACGCGAGATACAAGGACTGCATGGTCAACTGTATCAAAGGCTGCTGTGAGGTCGAGCAGAACCAGCACAGCAGGATTCCCAGCATCCACAGACAAGGCAATATCGTTGTGCACCTTAACAGTGCTGACTCGGTGCTATGTCGGGATCTAAAACCAGACTGAAATTTATCAAGAATAGAATTGATCTCCAAAAATGTCTATAATTGAATAAAAACAACTTTTTCTTAAACCTTAGAAAGAAAAGGCAAGTGAGAGACAGGTCTAAAATTGGAGAGCACAGAGGGGTCAAGATGTGTTTTTTTTTTTTTTTTTGAGGGGCCTAACCATAGCGTGTTTGAAGGCAGCTGGAACAGACCCTGAGCCAAGACAAGTGTTTATAAACACAAGCAGACTTGACCCAACGGAGCTCAGAACCTCCTTCAAAAACTTGGCTCGAATAATATCTAAGGGACAGTTTGTGGGTTTCATGCCACTAACCACCTTAGTAAAAGAAAACAAAGAAATGGCCTCAAACCGCTCGAATACAGCAGTCTGTGCCGGAGGAGCACAGACATCATCAAAAGACATATTCATATTACAGATAATCTGCCTGACAGGTTGCAGTAGAGGCATCGGACAGGACAGTAGGGCATGGATTAATGACAGTCAATAGTATTAAATAGCAGTCTTGGATTATGAGAGCTGTTAGCTATAATGGAGGACAAATATTTGGACTTGGCTTCCTTTAGAGCTCTCTGGTAAGCAGCCAAACTGACCCTTAACCAGCCCACAACCATCAGGCAGGAGTTTCTGAAAGCAACAGCAAACTCCCCAGCCGTTGATGGAGTAAAGATTTGGCGTCTGCGAGCTGGGGAAACTGGCTTATTGGCAGGTGGAGGGGCAGCAAAGTCAAACAACAGGGAGGTGATCCGAGATAGCAGTGTCAACTATTTCTCTGAGGGAAACTGAAAGCCCATGAGAGATGACAAGGTCAAGAGTGTGCCCATACTCGTGTGTTGGTGCATTAACAGATTGAGTGAGATCAAAGGAGACTAAAAGGTCTTTGAATTTGTTGGCCAGTTGATTTTCTGCACAACAAACATGAATATTAAAGTCTCCACAAATCAGTAGTTTATCAAACTTTGGGAGAAACTCAGACAAAAACTCTGAGAACTCTTGAAGAAAGTCCTTATTAGATCTGGGTGGGCGATAAACTGTGGCACACAGCACAGGGCAGGTAAGGTTGATCACGACCAGCTGCAGTTCAAAGCTGGAGTAATTATTGGCGGTTATCGTCCGGCATCTGAAGCTCTCCTTAAATATAGCAGCCAGGCCGCCCCCGCGACCGACAGCTTGCGGAGTGCTGACGAAGGAACAGCCGGGGGGGAGGAGCTCCGAAAAGGCGCTGTTCTCACCTGGTTTCAACCAGGTCTCTGTCAACAGGAGGAAATCCAGATCATGTGTTGTAAAAAAGTTGTTCAAAATAAACGTCTTATTTGTAAGATCTGACATTTATTAGGGCCGTGTGAACTGAGCATCGGTCAGTCTGGCGAGAGAAGCGACTGAGCGAGCGGAGATTTCCCGGCACACAACCCCGCTGAGAGATCCGCACTGGCCGACAGCATGGGAGCAGCACTCCGGTGTCCCGACGAACCGGTCGGAGCCACCGATATCTGTACTCCGTGGAACTCCGCAAATCGTAGCCACTGTAGTCTGTGAAGGGTCCGGCTGGTAGACGACAGGTATCGTGGAGGGAGGAAGCCAGAAATATTTTCAGTTTAATGAGGACTCACCCTCGCTTTCCGCGTTTTCTGCGACGACTGTTGCGAGGTAACCAACAGGAAGAACGCCATATATGCGGTGGTATAGACTCAGGATAAGGCGGAAGCCTCTTTGAGTGTCCAGCAAAGCCGCAAATTGGCAGTATTTCCAGAGATCTGCGAATATTAAGAAGTGTCAGGCGATCATACACCAGCAGCGGTGACACACTCCGTACAACAGACAGCAGATAGAGGAAAAACCTTAACACTCTCAGCAGAGGTAGACGGCCAGCTAAACACACGGGCGCCGTCTTACACAAGCAAGCCTGAATTGGTGTAGTCTCCAATTTCAAAGATTATTGTTCCCATCAGTCACAAGAACAAGGGAAAATAGGGTCTGGGTTGAGAACCTTAACTTTTGACGCTTTCTTTCGATGTTTTTAACCTTTTATGTTTTTATCACTTTTGATGCTTTTTTTTTGTTCAATGTTTGTCACTTTTTTGGACGTTCAACACTACGTAACACTAATTTATTAACTTTAGCTTTACAGTTATTTTTGGATTTCATGGTCAAACCTCAGAGGAAATTATACCTAATGTTTGAGTTTGAAAAGCAGAAATGAGGAATTATTTAGAATAAAATTAATTTATGTTGATGGATAATCACAGACTGGAACTTTAACTGAGACTTTAAAAATACTATTTCAAAAACACTTCAATTTGTTTTCAAATGCTATTAAATTGAATGAGACGACCCAAAATTAATAAAGATTTGTACTTGGCAAAGAGCGTTGTGTGCAATCAATCATGTTACACTGATATAGGAAAACAAGTCAATTTGACCCAAGGACAACATTAAAACTCTAAATAGCTAAGTTTAGTGTAGCAGTAGTTGTGTGTTCAGTCCTCAACCGTTACATTTGGTTTTGTCCCTTTTTTATAGGCACCAGTACTGCTCTAAGAAAGCCTACCGGGGACAGTCTGGATGTGGGGACACCGTTCTACCAGGACGGACAGCTCCGCGTTCATGTTTACTGGCAGAGCAGCTTCGGTATGTACAGTTCATACATGAGAGGATGTGGGCGTCTGCCATCAAGAGAAATGAGGCAAACACCTCCTGACATATCTTTACTGACAAGGCGCTGCTGGGTTTTCGGGGTTTAACTGTATTAACAAGTCGCCCAGGTGGGACCGTACACCTGTTCTCCACTATCAAATGGCATGCTTCAACACCTCCAAATGATGCAGTAAATGCTCCTTCACCTCCACTTTGACTGTGAAGTTAAACCGCCACCAGAGTGTCGCCGAAATCTTCTTACTGCTTTCTCTCAAAAACTTTGCACGTACATGTATAAAAAATCCCACTTAGATTCTTAGATTATCTATAAATTATATTTGCACTAGCATTTCAGATGATGTACACCACTTCCATGTAGCATCTACTGTTTTGTCTCCTCCTGAACATCCTGTCCCCATGCTTCTAAAAAGGGGGGGGGGTTTGTGCTCAGAGTTTAGAGCAATGGTCCAAGTTGTGGGGAAATGTTTTTTTGCCATCTTTATAGACAAGAGGAATCAATATGAACTTCATCTGTGTGTTGACTGCAGGGATAGGTCTGGGGGGGGGGGGGGTTTAGCTTGGAGAAAATAACAGATTCTAGTCTTACGTAGACTACAAGATGCGTGCTGTGGATTTATTAGAGAATGTTGCTCTGTTAATAGAGCTACATGTCCAAGACCTTTTTCTCGGTCTGGAATATCCAACTTATTTTCTGACT
Organism: Etheostoma nigrum; assembly: GCA_029931835.1. Classification (NCBI taxonomy): domain Eukaryota; kingdom Metazoa; phylum Chordata; class Actinopteri; order Perciformes; family Percidae; genus Etheostoma; species Etheostoma nigrum. Next base: position 111,456 of record JAQOOF010000040.1, on the reverse strand, counting down.
CTGGGTAACACTGTTGTAAAAGCGCTCGTTGTGTTTGTAGATTCCTCAGCTGAATTCTACAGAATCCAGTGGGGACCAGAGTACTGTGGACACAACCACACGAGACCCATGGATAAGACCAGCACACAGGTAACAATAAAACATTGTCACAGTGAGCATAAATGGGGCACCGAAATCTGCAGGGTCCTGAATTTGATACTTTTTTGCCACTGACAGAATTGGCTGCAAGGTGTGGAGTATCAAATGCCTCGTCATCCAATCGCTAATTTTAATTCGATATTCAAACCTAGTAATAACGCACGTACAGACCAGATCTTCATAATCATTTTCTGCCTCTGTCTGATTTTAGGAGAGTTTTGTAAGCCTGCAGCGCTTGCTCTTTTCCTGCAAGTATAAAGTCATTGTGCAGCCAGTCGGCAAGAAGAGTCCCCTTCCGTATGAGAGCACCAGCTTCTTCACGCCTTCCTGTGCCTCCGTCCAGGCCAAGAGTCCCAAAGCCATCACCTGTCCTGGAGAAAAGGGTACCTTAGGTCTTGAAAATGCATATTGAACAGCATACTTTAAAGGACTTATTAGATAGAAATCTATGCTTTTTTCTGTCATTTCTGACAATTTGATGAACACAAATGTATGTTATGCTTGAGTAAATGAAACACAGATTAACAAAACTGAAATTGTAATATTTAAATACTACCGTTAAAATCACAGTACAGACTCTGAACGGAGACTGGGGTGGGGGGTGCCATCCCTTTCCTTGTTAGCAAAATGACCCCCGGTTTTCCAAGGAGACCTCATCCCCCCACAACCACCACTTGTTACTCAGAATTACTTTGATGTTCAAACATACAATATGTGCAATGAACTGCTGTATACTACAAACACTTTCACTTTGAGCCTACATTTTTATATCTGACATTTACCAAGACAAGTTTAAGTATGTTTAGCGAACTCGTCACGGTATTTTGAGTTGGACAAAAACAATACTTTACAGTGTATATCTTTCTGTCTGGCCACAACACATGAGGCAACACAACAGTTGGCCTTCGTCGCCACTATTTCTTTGTTTGTCTGGGCCTGAAAATCAATAGTCTATAACGACAACGGATTGTTTCGCCAATGTCCGTCCCGTCTCTGTGTTGGCGCTCTAACCTGCAGCTGATTTCTGAGGACTATGGTTACCTGGTCCTCAGATCTCTGCAGGGTAAATCCAGACACCTAGCTAGACTATCTGTCCAATCTGAAGACTATGGTTACCTGGTCCTCAGATCTCTGCAGGGTAAGTCCAGACAGCTAGCTAGACTATCTGTCCAATCTGAGGACAATGGTTACCTGGTCCTCAGATCTCTGCAGGGTAAGTCCAGACAGCTAGCTAGACTATCTGTCCAATCTGAGGACTATGGTTACCTGGTCCTCAGATCTCTGCAGGGTAAATCCAGAAAGCTAGCCAGACTGTCTAATCAGTTTTCTGTTGATGAATAAAACTACTTCTGAACATACACATGTTCCACCAAAACAACTTCCTTTCTGAGACTATTTAGCAGAAGCACAATGACTCCGTTTGGCGCTTATACCCGCCCAAGACGATTGATTGGTTTAAAGAAATGCCAATAAATCTGAGCAGGTTTTCTCCCATCCAGGATACTTGATTATACAATGCGAGACTAGAAAACCAATGACAGGATTTTCATGTGACCTCTGGCTGTGCTTCCTCCAGCAGTGCCCCTTCAGAAAGTGCTGGTGAAGGCAGCCAACCTGACGGCGTCCTTTGAAGTCTGGGCCGGAAACGTGACGGCCATCTTTAGCTGGGACTTGTCCACAGCCCCGCCCCACCAACAGCTGACGGGTTACCAGGTAACCTGGGCGGAGGTCATCTCCACCAACCACCACCACAAGAAGCTGCCGCACAGCCTCATCTACCAGTCCCAGATCCTGCCCCCGGTCAGTGCTCCAACAAACTGTAGTAATTCTAGAGTTTGGCTCTGAACCAGTGGTACTTTGACTTCTGCGTGCATTAAAGACAGGGCCGTATTGATCAGGAAGCTAAAGTTATGCCCTCTGTATTCTTTGGGGAGTTTTATAGGAGTTTGTAACAATTTACTTTGCAGTTATGTGAATCCCTAATTGTCTTTTAGTTTGGCATTAGTGTGGGTAAGTGTGGTGATGGCGGAGCAGACAGTGGAGGGAGGGTTTCTGGAGATAGCTGGGTCTGAGGATAGACAGAACTGGCTTAAGATTCCCAAGGTGAGTATTCCTGGGAACACGGAACAGACAGGTTAGAAACTCGATAACAGCAAGACTGGAAATACTGCATGAAGGCTGTACGCAGCACACACTGAGGTACGCTGGCAGGGAGAGGGAAGTCAGGCTGGTCTTTATAGGTGGTTGATGAGCTGATGACTTCCAGGTGTGCTGATGAGTAACTGTCAGGTGTGGGGGAGAGCAGCAGGAGGGGCGGTGACACATACTGTGGAGAGTGAGTGGCGAACAGAAAACCAAACAGCAAACACACTGCAAGCATACAAACTGAAGAAATAAAACTACACACAATTCAATTTATTTACAAAGCGCCAACAACAGTTATCTCATTGCGCTTTCCATAAAAGAGCAGGTCTAGACCGTACTGTTATTTACAAAAACCCAACAATTTACACACCCACAACCCAGACTGCCACCGGGCGTGACAGTTCAAGAATTAGTTGGTGATTGACACTTTATGCATTTGATGTTTTTTTTAAATGCTTTTTGACATTTATTTTTCTTAAAGTTTGACATTTTTTAAAATGTTTTTGTAAAATTGTTACGTTCTAATGTTTTTTATACACTAATACAAAACATTTTCAAATTTTTGTCTTTTTTTTTGTATTTGTATAGCAAAAATTGACTTCAGGCAACTAGAATTTCCCTTTATTTTTCACTAGTATGAAAGCATTTTTTTGATGGTTTGGACTGAACCAAAGACAGGTTACTACAGTTCTGGCAGGCTATCTCAGGGTTATAAGACCAGGAAAGCTCCTTTAAGGAACACATGAATGTGAGCGTAACGGTGTCCGCGCTCACAGCTGAGAAATAATCAGCAGTCTGATTGTTAATGGGTAGTAAATGCACGGTGTAGGTTTCCATTAGTCTCTGAATAAATGCTGCAGCAGTAATGCTCCTGTGTCTTGCTTCTCAACATCACAACAAAACGATATGGGAGATCAGCAGTCAGCTGAAAAACCTCCGTACAAAGGATCCGAGAGGATGGAAGAGCCCGTCCACAAACCAATCACTTCCAACTGTCCGGGGATGCAGCTTCCTTATGTGATGACAACAGGACGTTATGTCACGTAGAGATCTACGATCAGTGTACCTTAGTCTGGAACTTGGTTTGGTTAGCAGGTGTCAAAGCCCCCTTAAAGGCGGGTTGGACACTTTGAGCATATTAAACTTTGTCTTCTGCCTCTTCCTCTCACTGGGTCCGTTCTCGTCTCTTCCAGGATGGAAATGTCCTGGTGGTGCCAGGCCTGCACCCGGCCGGTCTGTATCGGCTGGAGGTCCAGGCCATCACAGCGGAGGGGGAAGGTCCTGCAACCAGCCGCACCTTTCAGACCCCTGGACACCAAAGCACCCTGAAGCACAGTAAGTTTGCCTTCATATTGCTACGTTTTGGTTTTTAGGTGTAACATTTTCAGCCAAAAGTGATCTCTGTACGTGTTTTTATCTTGTAGAAGAACTAATCTCTAACACGCCTAAACATACTCATCATCATCCTGGTATATTGGACACAAACAGGAGGCAGTTAGCATAGTAACCTCACATCTCCTCATTCTGGTTTATATCGGACATACATAAACAGGAGGCAGCGTGGAGACTCTGCCCACTGCTGGTAGTTTTCATCAGAAATTGAGGCATGTTTGTCTAGAATAAAAGTGTCAAAAAAATAAATATTATGAAATGCAAAAAATAGTGACCACACTGTCAAAGAATCCAATCTTGAGTTTGTTACGAGACAAACGGCTAAAGAACAACGTACATTTTCTCAGGATGTGTCCGTCTGAAAAATGCCCTTTTTGTGTCAATATGTTCCGGAGATACATGGCCTGTGAAAACAATGGGTTTAATATGTATTTTGGTGACTACGGGTCAGAAGAATTACTCATAATCGTGACACAGGTACTCTGAGTTACTCTGAGCTGGGACATCTCGTTTCCACACCATTTTGAGTTTAATAACTTGTCTTCCCTCATTCAGGAACCAGGCTGAGGAAGCATCACCATAAACAGCCAATCATTGAGCAGCACTGAGCCCAGACAGCCAATCAGCCTGCATGAACGAAGTCTCCCAAACTCAGGATGATCAGGAATCCACAGAACAAGGATCAGTAACGAAGAAACGTAGCCTCAGCAGCTTTATGATCCAGATGACTTCTCCCAAACAACTAGCAACCATTTAAATACCTTCCAGTGGACCGACTGTAGTACAGCGGTAAAAGTTGTGAGAACTTCCTTTTGACTCCGAGCTGAGAGTACATCTCAGCACTTGTATGTAATATGGGGGTAGATCATCATAGCACGTATTCAAAATGGTGTTACCTGTAGGTCTGGGTATGATTATGTTCAGGGCTTTAAACTGACACAGACAAATAACTTTGACCAAACTGTAACGTTACTAGCCAGTTTGGCCGTTGATGAAAGAAGCAGAAAACACTGCCTGTTGGAATGGGTCGGCTGCAGAAAGGTGACAGGTTACCACATTAGTCTGTTCTCCACCAAGAAATATGGGTGGTTTTGTGTGTTACTTGGAACTGTAATCTTTATCTGGCAACACTGCTCGTAGTACTAATCCTACATTTCCCATGAACACTGTCACGACTGTCGGCTACATGCTAAGGGTGCACCACAGATTACAAGCTACGCTGAAACGGAGACGAACCGTAAAGTTAGTAAGGAAAGAACAAAGGTGGCTAGTGTAAAATCTGATTGGCTGCTAACTTAAAACAACCAACTAGCCATGTTGGATAGTGACAAAGTTAATTTAAAGCCCTGATTATGTTACGCTAATGCATAAACCAACTTTTAGTACCAAAACCTTAAAAGCTATAGAAACAAAAACTAGTTTTTTAGGAGGGCTGTTGGAACTGATACTGGAAGTCTACGGATTCCGTCATCTCTGCCCAAGAAACGCTCCAACATCTTCCCAAACCAGACTTCTCCATGAGCGAAACTACTGACACAATTTGTTCTCTCAGCAAGAATCCACTTTTATACCCAGCCCTGATATCTACTGTACCTTTACAAAGTCCCTTTGATGGAATTGCATGCAAACACCTGAATGTTAAGTGTCGTCCGCGTAGAGTGCCATCTTCTACATTGTAAAACCTGGGAAATTTCCTCAACTAATTCCATGATACTTTGACATGTAGCTCCCCCGTAGCTCTGTAAATGCTGTATATACTGTTGGTCTGTATTTATTTGTGCCTGGCTGAGTGTGAAACACACACCTACTGGTGTGTGTGTGCTCAGTCTTTATAAACCTCGAGACGCTGTACAAAGTTGTTTTTCCAACGAAGATAAATCCAAGGCCAATATGTGTACAGTCATCTTTCCACGTGTACGGTTTTTAATTTAATATTTGATCTTTTGTCTTTCTGCTCCCTCATCAGCAATTTTTTGCAGTGACCTTTGTCTGTTTAGAGAATTTCTGATGTATTCCTGCGAGGAAAAGCAAAGCCATGAGAAAACAAAGATCTGCACTTTAATTCTACCTCCATTATTCTTGTGTTGGAGTGCAAACAAAAGGTTTAAAGAACCCCCCCCCCCTCCCCAGGGATACAGTATGTGGTAAAGGATGTGTGCTATTACTTACACATAAACACACACAGCTGGGAAACATAAGGTTAAAAATGAATGATATGCTCATTCCTATGCATATTCGCTGTGTGATAGGAAAAGGTGTAATTCATTTTCATGAAGGGGTTTATATGATATGATATTATAATCTGATGATATCCTACAAAATTAGGTGAAGGTCACGTTACAATTAGCGGTCTTTTACAGTTAATTATAACCGGGAAAAGGATGTCTGTAAGCCGGGTAGATCCTCAGATCTCTGCAGGGTAAATCCAGACAGCTAGCTAGACTATCTGTCCAATCTGAGGACTATGGTTACCTGGTCCTCAGATCTCTGCAGGGTAAATCCAGACAGCTAGCTAGACTCTGTCCAATCTGAGGACTATGGTTACCTGGTACTCAGATCTCTGCAGGGTAAATCCAGACAGCTAGCTAGACTCTGTCCAATCTGAGGACTATGGTTATCTGGTCCTCAGATCTCTGCAGGGTAAATCCAGACAGCTAGCTAGACTATCTGTCCAATCTGAGGACTATGGTTACCTGGTCCTCAGATCTCTGCAGGGTAAATCCAGGCAGCTAGCTAGACTATCTGTCCAATCAGTTTTCTGTTGACTAAAACTTCTACTGAACGTACACTTGTTCCACCAAAACAACTTCCTTCCTGAGACTATTAAGCAGCGGTACCGTGACTCCGTCCGGAGCTTATCCCTGCCCATGATGATTGGTAATTAGTTTAGAGAAACGCCAATAAACCAAAGCACGTTGTTCTCCCATCCCAGAATACTGTGTGGACTAGTCAGACCTTCCTCCGCAGCTCTGTGGAGGAAGATGGCTCACCCTAACTGAACTATACCTATAATACTCTTCACACATTTTCCACATAAAAACACCTGTGTACCTCCCATAGACGTAGGTTGATATCCGAGCATTAGGAGCAGCTATTTGTTCTCCTTAATGCTCTGCATATGTTAATGAAGTCCCGATCATCTCTATGATGGAGTATCATCTGAAACACTTGGTTGTGACTTGACAGAAGATGGAGGTGCTGCATGCAGAACCCACTGTGCAGGGAGTCCATTTGGAGAAGGAATAGCTCAGCCTGGAGCGTGAAAAAAACATCTTTACGAAGGATTTATGACCATTTCAAGGTTTCTTTCCCCAGCCGGCCTAAACATATTTACCACGCTGCAGGGAGGGACTCAGAGAGGAGAAACTGCAGATACAACAACCCAGAATAAATACCCTTTGTTACAGTAAAGTCACTCTGAGGAGAGAATATAGGTGGGATATTAAAGATAACTGAAACAACAATGTGCTTTTTCTCAAAGGAGCAATTGTGTAATGTCTTCTGTGTCTAAATAACACATGAGCAAATAAGAAACTAGGATTAAACGGGTACACAATTCTTTCCATAATGTAAGTAAATGCCAAAAGACATAATATGCTGCACTAATACAGCAATCCACAATCATTGCCTTTAAAGAGACCTGGTCATTTTGCTCCAGATAAAACCATTTTTCATCCATTCAGCTAGTTAACTAGCTTGGCAGCAGGCTGGCAGCTGAATGACTTCATTTAATAACTTAATATTTTTGTTCACACATTCTTGTCACAGTGTAAAGAAAACACATTGCTATCACCAGATATGTGACAACTTTGGCTTATTTTCTGTATCCAGTGTAGCCTGATATGAGGAAAATATGTGATAACGCTGAGTACTGCGTTAATGATATAACTTGTGATAAACAGATATTGAAGTGACTAACTGTGAAGTGAGTAAATAACCCAATAAAACATTACTCAATGAATGTTTATAATGAAACTTTATTTAAAGCTGAAAGTCTGAACACCTAGATCATACTGATCAGAAGCAGAAAAGGTTTCATCGTCACTATAAGTAACACTATATAATATTATATAATCACACTTACATGGAATTAGCCTTGGTGAAGGTGCAAACATACACAAACAATAATAAATACAGATACATACAAAATAACTTGCACAAGAAAAAATATATAGAATATATATTTCTAAAAAAATGTCTTTATTAGGAGTAACCCCTTGAGATGCAGCATCTCGTTTTCGAGGGGTCCATGTCCATATATAGTAAATATATATAGTAATATCTGTGCAATGGGCAGATGTATGATTCTACTCATCTTTCCCTCGAGGTCAACAACAAACACAAGATGACATGAGGCAGTTCCAGTTACAGGAAACAACCAAATAATATGAATCTGGTTGTTATAATTACCTCCTTTGAGGTTTCAAAGTGCAGTTTTATGATGATATTTTCTTTGCACTAACACAAAAAATATCTGAGCGTCTTCCATGTTGGGTCACAGCTTTAGTTCTGTGGGTGCAACATTTGACTTCCAACTAGAGGCTTTTAAAAACAACCTATGTCCTACTTCCCATTTCCTGCTTCCTGTGTGCAACACACATACATAGGAAAGTCCACATGAGCTGCATCCCATGTCCCTTATCTGATAGGTCCTAGACTCCTCGGTTGTTCTGTTCCTCCTTGGGGAAGGCCGTCTCAAAGCTCATTATCCTGCCCCATGGAGTGAGCAGGGATCAATGGAGGAGTTATAGCCGAGGATACAGGAAGCTGGAAGAGTTGCTAACGCCGCCCAAACAGCTGACGAATTCAGAGGAAAGGACATCTCATCCCAAAACACATTTCCTTGTTGTCTCTCTCCTCCGCTGATTTCCTCGCACCACTGCTGCGCGTCCTCGGTGGGAGGGACTAAGACGCTAGTGGAGGAGTCAAGGAGACGATTCAAGGAACCTTCTGATTCCAGGCAGAGGACATGACTACGGCCACTAGAGGGCGCCTCCACTAGAAACCTAAATATAGGTCGGAATGATGCTGGAACAAACTACACTTAACTTCACTGTTCTGCTTTAAGTTATAATGTAGAAGAAATCTGAAAAAATAAATGATATTTAATAAGAATATGTTTCTTCAAACAGACGTATTGCTTCTATTATGTACTGGTTGATTGTGAATGTGGGGTAGGCGCACAAAGCGCTGATACAGACTATTGTTGTCCTCTGCATACTAACACACTTTTATGACCCGTGGTGCACACAAAGGAAGTCTTGTAGAGGAATTATTTTGATAGAAGCATTTGATCGTTTTCCCCCATGACATCTCACAAGGGACGGCTAAAACCGGGGTCAAAAGAATCAAAAGAGCCACAATGCCAGCACTGCTCTACACGTGTGGGTGTGTAACATAGTTGACGGTAATGTTCTGGGTAAGAAATGTGCATTTAATTTTCTGCCTCCTGAAATTATTGCACACCAGAGAGGTTGCAGTTTCCACTGGGGTTTTTCAAATATTGCACAATATCTGATGCATTGTGTGTGTTTGGAAAAGCCCCCTCTCTTTCCTGAACACTGTCAGAAGTTGGCCTTGGTTGAAAGGACTGGTTCAGGAAGAAACAAATTGGACTTTTGATGTATTAAACATCAGAGTTCTTTTTTGAAATGGACCGTGTGGAAGAGGAATTTAAAGGAAATTGGACTGAGAATGTGGCCCGCTGCGTTCTATGTCTATAAGTTTGTTACAAATGCATTATTTTGATCATGACTGCACTTTAATCTTGTCACACACATCTGTTGGACACACACACATCCCTCCATTCTCTCTGAGGCATTCATTGAGTGTTATGTGATCACATAGAGAACCATGATTAATTGAAAACAGCATCCAGAAACGTGCACCATGGTGCGATGCTCGGAGGGATAGAGCTCCATACATCATGAAGTTATTGATCATAAGCCATGCAGGCGGCGCCTTGGTGCTACTGGTACTTATTTAGTAGTGGTGTGAATAGCTCACAAGGAGAGAGGATGTCACGTTTGTAGTGTTCTGTATATGTTCTGTTTGTTTTATTTTGAAGTCTCACTTTTCTTCCTTGTCTTGTCCAGTTTACTTCCTGTCTTGTTTATGATTGTCTGCCCAGCCCTGATGTGTTCCACCTGTTGTGTCTCCTGTCCCTTGTTAGTCCTCGTTACCCTGTGTAGTTAGTCTCTGCGTTCCCTGTTCCTTGCTGTGTTTTCCTGCCTGGAATAAATCTCTTTAAACTGCGTTTGGGTCCAATCTTCATCTTCCTCCTGACAGAGCAGAGATCTGAGTGAATTCTTGGCTCCTAATGAGCCAAAAGACCTTGCAAGAGAAGATAATTTGCTGTTAATGCTGTTCACCTGTTCCTCCGTCTCTGCAACATCTACGACAAACTAAGGTAAAAAAAAGCAACAACAAAGGCGACGAAAAGACGTGGACGATGAAGGCAAAGCAACAAAAAAGGCAACAAAACCGATTAAAGAGATTGTTTTTGAGGGAGATGTAGCACAAGTAGACACAGTTACAGTTTTCCGTTTCTACAGTAGATCTTGACATTTTTTACCGCACTTGAAGGCCGCTTCACTTCTCAGAGAAAGAATAGTGACGCTGCACTGCAAGTTTAAGATGGTACGGTCCACTGTGGGGGTGTCTCAAATCGTTGGGAAACATATGTACAGGTAAGATGGATATATACACTGCCCACTGTTATTTATACACTGGCTTTATGATACTGATATTTACTCGAACCAGAGGCTTTGGCAGAGCAGGAGTCTGTGAATGAATGTTGACCTCTGTTCATCTGTGTTTACCTCCCATTAATATAAAACCCACCGGGGGCTGCAGAGACAAACACCGCCTCTTCATTTGCATGTCCTCCAGGTAACACGGAGGGGGGACAGCTTTTGTGCGGGAGCCTTGGGTCTTTGTGTGAGTCCTTGACCAGCAGAGTGAGCCACAGCGCTGATAACACCGTGGATTCATTGCATTTCTTT